>JABFOV010000626.1:17549-34576 GCA_022817685.1 Aradophagus sp. ZL-2020 | reverse complement strand
CCTCTTCGTGGTCGCGCGTGCCACATGTGTATAGGAGCCCGGGCATACATGTTACAGCAATTCTTGTTGTATGATCGAACTTAGACCGGTCAGTTGATTGTATTATTATTTGTAAAGCCTTTCAGGGGAAATAGATGTTATGAGTTGTATATGGAAGCAGGTGACGGGGTTTGTCGATTGTGCGAAAACTGGATTAGAACAATGACGATCGGTCGGGATTTATCGCGGAGGAGAATTCTTCTAGTTCTGCGTCGTTGCTAGGATTCCACGAGTAAATGGGTTTTGTTGAAACAGCAAATATTAGGTTGGTTCAGGAAAATAATTTCGATGGTATTTAAATTGAGAAAAACGGTTTTTTATTGATGAAATATGGTTTTGTGTTGGCGAAATTGGTGAATATAAAATAAAAATGAGACTGGCAGAGAATAGACAGTAGACTAGAAGAGGCAGTGGTTCTCAACCGCTTAAAGTTTACTCGCATCAAAATACTGAATTAGTTTAAAGCCAACAGACTTCGGCATTGATACATTGTTGAGAACCACTGACGTTTTTTTAGTCTACTGAACAAAATAAAAACCTTCAATATTCAACAATATTATACACACTGAAAGTAACAAATAATAAAAATTGATTATATAAAATAATGATACAATTGAAAAAATCACTTTGTCTTACAGGTAAAATTCAATTATATTATAATATATATATATTTGTTTAAGTATAATAAACTTTACTTTCTATATGTCAAATTTACATAATTCGATTTATTTAAATTGTAAAATAATCATTGAACGATTCGTCAGTGAAAATGCATTTAAGCAATCGTTATTCAGTAACATCTCTAATAATGATTAAGAAAATTTCTACACATAGAATGTCTAATGGTTTATAACTCAGGTAGAAATCGTAAACACAGATATTTCATTTGAATATAAGTTACATTGATCAATTGCACCATTTAAGTGACATTAAAACGTGCATAGGTTTGTTATGCGTTGTCTTTAAAGGAAGCACGAGAGTTAACGGCTTTGAAAGTCAATTTTATTATAATCATTATTTTCGCATTTTCTGACTGCTTCGACTTTGAAAAGAACTTGTTTTGTCGCATGTGCGAGTAGTGGAAAAGTTTTGAGTAGCACCACCATAACTTTGCTTAATTTTATTGTCATATAAATCTTTTTAAGAGATCAAGGACGTTTAAAACGTCAAATAGACTTCTGTGTCAATCTTTAAATGTTATTGGGGCCTTTAACAAGTTTTTATTTATTTATTCATTTTTTTTAATTGGACGTTTGAAAACTTTAAAATTATTCGCGAAATAATCGATTTAAACAAAAATCAGATTTTTTCATCGATAAAACTTCTTCAATGACTTCAGTGAATAACTTTCTACACAAGCCTCTGTAAATGATAATACTTTTTGCTAAATAGTTTTGCAAAATCAAACCCAAATGTGCCCAAGTTTTCGTACATATTTTCACTTTGAATTACAACATATTTTGTTAAAACATCTCTAATTGCTTCTTTCTTATTTTACTAATAAGCAATGGAACTTCAAGTGTACATACGGTAGCATTATTTTTCTACTTTCGTCTGTTCTTCAAGTTGAAAATTGTTTACGAATGGAACGCAATCATTCAACAATCCCGCAACGAACGCAATCAATCCTACTTTTCTTCGCGAATCGATGGTAAAAAGGAGAGAAAAACAACGGGCAACTTTCTCTACGCGCCAGCGCATTTTACGGCCGGAACCCGGCATTAACGACATTAAGTAATACCATAAAGCTAAGTTATGACATTTTAATTAAGCGCGCTGAAATTTGTCTTGCACCGTGATACCCATCAATTAGCATAATGCGGCTGATTAAAATGCAAGTCGAAGCAAAGGTAGCGGAAAGAAAAGTGCACCCCGAAGTGGGACCCGACTGATTTGGCGATCGGATCGCGGCATTAACATAAATATGCTGAAAATGCCCGCCCTTTCGTCCAACGTGTCTGGACGCGATTCCGAAATCGCAAAAATTCCGGCCGAAAAAAATGTCCCGATTGCATGGAAATGTATCGGGAATCGAGAAACAGGTACGCAACGTTAATTTGAATTCCGCGTTGAATTCGCAATAGTCAGCTCGACGTCTAATTGCACGCGGTTGTTGGCAAAACGTTTATTATATTGTTCTACTGTTCAAGAAATTATAGATCCGCGTCGTTAATTGAAAGATACGACTCGATTTATTTCTATTAGACAGCCCAAAAAATGCTGCCCTAGAAAGTAAATACTTCATTAGAAAACATTCGTGAAGATGCAGAATTTGTGTCAATATCGTTGCTTTGTTGCAATTCAGTATTTTAGAATCCAATTTTGATTCTACAGTATATTATTTTGATAATCAATCACTCCTACAATGGACGAATTTTTGAAAACTTTGTGCTTACCACTTCCACGTGGAAAACTTCTAATATTTTTTTCATACAATATTTGATGCTTTGCTATTACCAATTTCAAAGCCTCCTGAATGACGTAACGGAACAAATGCACATTAAATTTCACCGAGTCATTAATTACATCATTCGCCCCAAAATACCACATACACATATATAAATTCAAGCAACTAATAAATTCCTCGTTTATAATTAAAAATATATATATAAAAAAGAAAACAAGACAAGAGGAACGAAAGGAGGAGAAAAATGAACGACGAACAACGAGCCTCGATCGACAATAAAAATATCGTTGGGACCCTTCCATTTATTATGAATGACAAGTGGCGAGGTAACGATCGGAACACATTAATTGGGACCCGAAAAAGGAACTATGTAGCGAAATGAAAACACGAAGCTGCGAGGGGCGCGAAACACGACGTAGGTATGTGCGCGTGTGCGTGCCGAGTGACGTGCGTGTGCACGGCAAGGTGACGCAAGTGCGTGCTATCGTCGTGTACAGTGCGACCACAAAGACCAAAGGGTTCGGCGGTCTTTCGTTTTTGGCACGTGCGCGCTCTGATCGCCGGATGTCGAGATTCCGTGAAGGGTTTGCGCGGTATTTATTGTGTCTGACGTGTGCACGTTGCACCCTTAACTCGGCTTCTGCGGTTTACGACCCAACAATTCCAAAACAACCTTCTTTCATCCCCCTACCCCTTTGGTAAGCCCATCAAGCAAATCATTTCTACTTTATTAGATTAATTACTTTTTATGATTTTCACTTTATTACTGTTTGAGTTTTTATTCATTTGATTTTCATCTTTCTCTGTATTATCATTTATATTGTGACCAATAATTAACAACTTCAACTTCAAACGGTTTACTTATAAATGACATAAAAGTAGCAGTATGAAAAATGAATTTTATTCACGGAATTTTTTATCATTTAACCCAACTTCCTATCTAAATGACCGTACGATTAAATTATATCAAAATTATTTGTCACACTTTATCATCAAGGATAATGTAATTAATATGCAAATCTCCCTACAAGCTCGCAACAACTTTCCGTTGATGCTTATAATCAATTACACGCAATCGACGTTTGCGAAATACATTTAACTCGTCAATGTCTTTAGAATTAGTAAAAAAAAAGAGGGGGAAAAAACGAAAGATCGATAATCTAAAATAGGTCAGATGACATTCCGGGCGTCTTATCTACGGAGCGATGTTGTCCCGTCGAACCGTTAGTTCTGCCTCGAATCGTGGCCGCATTGGAAGATCCTTATTCCGATTCTACTCCGATCGCATCCTTATCGCGCAACGGTATCCCGCGACTACGAGGAAACCGATAACAATATAATAATTCGCGCGCTTCGAAAGAAAAAGGATGCGAAAAAACGGCCCACTACAAGAAAATCCTTTCGCGTGTCCTTTCTCGTCGCTTCCCTTTTTTCGCCGCGACTTTCGCTCAGCGACATGCTTCCCCGTGTAACTCCGGATTTCTAATTACGCACTTTTAACCGGCTTTATTTATACCACTCTAAAGGCAACATTATCTTATCCACCGAGCAATTAAATGCGCGTATTTCTCTACCTCCCCCTCCGCCCCTCTTGGCTCATTCTAATTGTATCTAATTAATGACCAATGCAGCGGGTAAATCTATTTCTGCTAGATATTTTTGTCTCGCTGAAATATGGTCCTGATTTGGAAATTATTTCGTACAGCGGGTCTTCGTCAGGCATAAGTAGTATCTTGTAAGAATGTAATATAAAGTAAATGTATGGTCCCTAGGTGGAAAAACATTTTACGATTATTTTCTAGGAGAGCGATTCAATGTCGAGAATTGAACCTTCGAAATTTGGGTGGTGATTGACGTACCACCTGATCTATTAACACATAATAATTATTATATATTGCAAAGTATTGTGGTTATACCTTAATTAAGTAGCCAGGGTAAAACCATGTCAAATCCCTATAGAACACTCATGCGTTGCGCCATCTGTCCACATATAAGTATAAGTAGTACTATAAAAAGTGCCATATAGAGATCACATAAGGCATGGACCTGATCAGGTATACTATTATTAAGGCATCGATGAAGTGATTTCCATAAGCACCATAGGATTTATATACGACAGCCATATTTCACTTTGATTTGTGATCCTACGACACGGTCAAATTCGAATCTCGTTGCCTTTTCAGCAAAGAGCCGAGGCAACGAAAAACGCTCGAATTGAGATACGGCCGGGCTAATTTGATTTGCCGATTGACCGTTAAAAATCGCCTGTAGGCGAATTAAATATCGCGCTGTTGGGCATCGATGCCCTATACGCGCGTCTCAATGCGAGCTTCTGAAGAACGATCCGACTATCCGCGCAAATAGCTCGATCTCCGTTTTTTTTTTTTTTTGACCACACTTCAATCGGCTCCGACAGTCGGCGAATCGAGGATTTTTGAATCCAACGAATGCGCCGAAAATGGGAAGACGAACGGCAGCTCGGGATGAGGTGCGGGGTCTCAAACGCTTTACACGCGCAATACGTAATTAAAAAGCTTTGACGGGAATCAGGAGATTTATACTAACCGAATTTCACGCTGTCAGTCTTTCATCTGACTTATCGCTTTAATTTCCTTTTTTTCCGTTTCGCTATTTGTTTTTACTCTTCGCCCCTTTTTCTCCGTCGTTTTTTTTTCTTCTTCTTTTTCCATTGCAGTATAGCGGGCTTATTTTTGAATTACGAAATAGTAATTCGTTGATTGACGGCGCGGTGTTTGACGGGTGCGCTGCGGAAGACGGATTTTTCGTCGATGGGATTTTCATTCGAAAAAAAATTCGGTCAATTCAGTAAAGGTTTCAGGCAATGTGCGATAATTTAGTTAGCATTCCAAAGTTATGCTACTTCGAATTTTTATAATGAGCGATTAGTTTTGGATATTCACCTTATATGAATAAATGATGCAGATAATTAAAAAGTATGTAACGCACGTTATTGATCGATTATATTGTTTTTTATTGATCGCTATTTTTCTATTAGTAATTAAATGTGTTTACATTTCATCAGGTTTTATTGAACCACATAACATTTTCCAATTATGAAACAAAATATTTGTAGGACACTGAGCGCGTGCGACTCGTGTACATAGAAAGGAATGACATGAGCTTCGGAAGTAAATAATTATTCCTAACAGGTTAAGTTTCTTATAGACATAGACATTACCTACTTCAGCATTGCATTTACCTGTCACAGAAGTGTCTATACTTGGCATGGTCATGTTTGCAGCTCAAGTTGTCTTATTACATACCTGTCAACTGCAAGAATGTTTTGTATCTATGATAGGTATATGTATACTTGTAAAATTCATATAATATGAATATTTTTAATGCGACATCGAGTCAACAACATAATTATAATCATAGATTTCATCTTTATCTATAAATATAAAACTTCAAAATTTTCTATCAAAACGTAACAACTTTTTATTAGTTCTGAACTTATAAAACAGTAGTAATGAATCATAATTTGTATTCAGCTTTACAATTATGCTTAATCTTTTTGAATTTGGCGCGCAAAATACTCGTGATCTTTCACAATGTATGATTATTCGTTTCGTGATTAATCGGAAGAGCCGAGTGTCTATGACAGATAAATAGATGCCTACGCGACACATAACCTACAAGCTGCAATCATTAACCTCAAAAGTTCATCTTCTTTCTTTCCCCGCGTCATTATTTAGATTCACTCAATTCCACCAAATCGATTTCTCCTGGCGCGCAAAGCGCCTTTGGCGACAAAAGCGAAATAAGCGAGCGAAAAGTGTCGAGCCGAGGTTCATTGTGCCGCGAGGTCGCAATAATCGAGCTGCGTAAACTAGCGGCGCGAATGTTGCGCCGCGCGTAATAATGCCAGGGATTATCTCGGAAGAGCGGGCGATTAGGCCGGGGTAGGTTGGCGTTGAAGTTTGAACGTGCGCTCGTGGGGCTTCTTTGTGGCGGCAATTAATAGTAGATTAGCGACCCCTGGCGGCCGAGGGTGAGCGCGTCGCGAGAGGGCGCGCGGGCCCGCGGGATTACGTGCGCTGCTCCGAGGATTACCGCGCTCTGATTCTGTGATAAGAATGTCAAAATAAGCCGCCTCGCTGGCGAGTAATCCCAAGCGGCTTCCGCGCATGACCTGGGTAATTACATTGTCACCGAACCTATCTTAGATGTCGCAAAAGACCGTCGGACGGTTTCATGTGAAAATGAGTTTCATTGACCGAATCGGGTCTTTGACGTCGTCGCCCCCTTTTTTGTTTTCGTTCCGGCATCAAAGTAAGGTTATTTATCGGAATATGATGATACGTTAACGTAAATTAGGGGTGTGCAATTATATCGCGATTAAAGGGAAAATCGATTGTTTGATTTGACTACTCCATTCAGAATTACCGAGTATTTTATAAGATTCAATTGTACTTTTTTTGTGATTGATACAAAATAATCGAAGATTCGATTGATTAAATGAAATTGAAGAATTCGAAGTTACTTTTTGATGGAAAAATATTGCTAAATATTAATGGTGACAATGAAAGATATTTAATTATAAGTCTCGGTCTTTTGTAATTGGTAAACATTGGAAACAGAAGTTCAAGATACGAATAGTTGAAAAAGAATTCCAGCCGTGGACTCGAACGTGGTGTTTGATTTCAAACAACTCGGGCTTTTGTTCGGCATTTTGCATAACACTTACAAACAAGTGCGATCAATGGGAACGATCAAATAAAGCACATTCCACCGAACGTTGATTCAAAGCGAGGCAAAGAATTCCACGTTCGTTGTCCTTTTATTTCGTGCGTCTCTGCGTGCCTCCGACTATAATAATAGCCATTGTTGGAGCAGTCGTCAAATATTATGAGAAATAATAATGAGTTGATTTAGCCGGGCTTATCTGCCCAAGTTCGGGGATAATAATTTTATCAACAAAGGCGACTCCTCGTGGACTGCCTTATCTAGATTACGACCTTCGGCGTGAATGCGTTAGCCCACGTTTTATCTTGGAAGAAGGAAACTTTATCAACTCGAAGATTCAGACGTCTTTATGAACGCTAAAATTAGCCGCGACTCTGATTTAGTTTTGGTCGAGGACGATTCGAATTGCAATATTAAGAGCGGGAGAAAAATGTCGTTTTCCGGCACTCGGGACGAAAATTAATTATGTTGTTTTTGCACGTCTCTAATCGCGAAATTAGATATCGACATCACTCTTGACCTTATGTTTCGTCTACTCTCACTCAGTCACAAGCATTCCATCCAGCAGGATTATCATTTACATGACAAACGTCGCGCGTATCACGTTTCTCAAGCGCGCTGATATCAAAACGCAAAAGGGTAACGTTTAGTTAATCCTTGTGAAAAAAAAGAGCGACGAAGGCGCGAGAAAGAAGCAAACACGCGGCACAAAAGGGTACAGTGTTATTGCCCCGGTGTACATAAGATGGCATACAATGCGCGGGCCATTGTGGCCGTCGCTTTGTGCGCTACAAAGCTTTAATCCGTGGCCGGATCTGCTAATGTCAACATCATCCTGCTTGGCCAATGCCGCGCGGCCATCGAAACTTGTCGCTGCGTTCCCAGCCTCAAACGAACGGAATAAAACGGCCATTCTTCCTTTCATCCCGCGATCCCTCCGACTCGGATTTTCGTCACGATCTGATGCTCTAATCGGTATTCCGCGCTGAAACTTTCATGACCGAAGATGATGCTCATCCGATTAGCCGGAAACGACACTTTGCCGAGGGCTCTTTTTCCGACCCAAGTCCGCCTCCGAACATGACTTGAGGCCACGCCGAAATGCTTTCGGGAGAGAGACAAATATCTCGAGTCAAATTGTGGTTCACGAGTCGAGGAATGTGGTTCGAATGGTGACGTTTACTATTCAACAAAAATTATTTCAATATAATTTAACAACATATATTGTAATTAGAACTGAAAATATTTTGGAACAAATGTTCGAACTTTTCGACTCACTTTGTACCACTGTTTTAAGATTTGTTTACAATTTCCAAAGTGTTTCGACGACGTCGAATAAACGTGAAAGTTGACAAGCCCAGGAGCTCGTGGTTTGCAAACTGGCCGCTTTGTAATCCTCAGTTAAAGTGGTACGAGTATAAGTTTCGGTGACAGATTTGTCCGTACGGCGAATGGCCGTGTCAAGACGAGACACGGGCGGGGTTGAGTTGCGGGCAAAAGATCACCGCGCCAATATTACAGCCAGCCCGAAGATTACCAATATCCTTGAGAGGCGCTCTAGTCCTGTCATAAAAGACAGGGCTTACGAAGATATTACCTCGGCGAGCGCCATTGCCGCTCGCTCCGCAGTCCCGTTCATCTCACTTTTCGCAACTTCATTTCGGTAATACTAAAAACACAGAGCAAAGTCGAATCTCCGGTAGCCCGCTCGATGTTCTTTTGAGCATCAGAAGGTATCGTTTGAGGTCTCCCGATGGTCAGCATCTCGGCCCGGGATTTGACCTATACGAGGCCGATGATCAAGGCGCTTAAGATATTACTTTCTTACTTTTTCATTAAAATGATAATTCGAGAGCATGGACAGATCCTTCGGTTCCATTGATTAGAGTGATTGCGTTCGATTGATCTTAGATATCAAAAAGCGCGGGTCAGTGAGTTCGAACATCTGTGTGAAGCTTGCGGCGTTTTCGTCTTAGGATTCGGTTTGTTTATGAATTTAATTCAAATTGTAACTTCACGTGCAAAGAAATTTTCATCTACCGAAATTACGTTTACAAACAGAGAATATTAATTTTGACATCATACTTTAACAATTTAAAGCCAATCTATCTTTGTTGATCAGGTAATTCAGCAGCTCCGATCCATCGCGAAGTGTTCGTCGGAAGTCACAAGCTCGCGGCTTAATTCAAGAATCATTGAAGAACCTTTTCTCCAAGCCAACAAAAGATGTAAATACACCCCATCTACGAATTAACATTCTCAATCTTCTCTCGCCGCTTGTTTTGTCACAGTTTACGAGCTTTTATGCAAGCACAATGGCTGCATGAAGTATTTCCTCGCGCCGTAGATTGACATTAACGGTATTATTGTGCCCGAACAAACGGGCCCGTGACAAAGCCCGGCCGGCGCGCAATTAGCGTAACGCCATCTCAAGGAACTTTTCTTAGGCCATCGTTCCTTCCTTTTATGCCTCCATTTTCTCATCCTTTTCCCTTCCTCTTTTCATCGTCCGATGTAATAAAAACGGCGACGCAATTACTCTTGTCGGTTAACCCCTTGCGCCCGTGAATTAACAAACAACCTTCATCAACTTCTAATTAAGGGCGGGCGTTAACGGCCTGAATAGGTATACAATTTTTGTCCCGTTCATTCAGCGTGAAATGAAAATCATCACGACTTACGACGTTTTCTGAAAAACTCTTCGAAAATATAATTGCAATTGGAATCTCGCTGTCTCGCTTTCGGACGAGCCGTCGGAGTGGGGGGTAGGTGGCGACACTTTGGTTTTCTCATTTCGCCTCGATTGTTCCGTCAACAGTTGTCGTTATTAACGCGCGGTTTTATGTGCTCGGATCTTTCGCGGGGAATCCACGAGGCTTAACGCGCCTCGTCCCTTTAATAGATAGGAGGCAGATGGCGCCACTCTTTCATTTGCCGGTGTTACGGCACTTTTATACGAGGTGCTAATCTTCCAGACATGCCGCCGATAGCTTCTTTTCTCGGCTCCTTGACGGCGTCGCTGCGAGTTACGACCCCTATTGGGGACGGATGAGGTGTACCTATAGGTACTAAAGTCGCTCGGGGATTATAATGTAATATGACGTCACGTGTTCTTCCCACCCTCGGCCTCGCTTTTCTTTTTCCTCAAACATAAAACGTGTAGCAAAGAAGTTGTTCGGGCAGAATGAATGTCGGGGATTAGAGGGGTTAATTTGAATGCGACGAATTGGAGAAAAATAACGCGCGAGGGTTAAATGGTTTTTGTGGGCGTGGGAGGAACAGGGAGGGGGGGGGGGAGGACATATTAATATTTTCGATTGAAAGGGCTCACCGCGTGTTTGCGCACGAGACTTACGTCGCTTTTCAAAGGAATAAAGGTTTAGGAATGTTTGATAAAAAATTAAATTGCCTTCTGTTAAGTTCTTTAAGTGCCGTGTTTGTCGTGTGGTATGATTTATGGAATATGAATAATAAGAAACTACAGCGCGTGATTGAAAGTATTGTGTCAACTTTCCTTTGATAAATACCGTTTAGTTTTATTATTTTTCTCTCACTGCGAAAAAGTATTTTTAGAATAGTTTGGACGAAAAATTCCAATTTCAAATTAACCATGGTAACTCTATTTCTTTAATTACCAATAAAAATCTTTATTTCCGAAATGGTAATGAAAAACCCCCCATTTCAAATTTACAATCAAAACCGCCCTCCCCCAACTTAACAATCTTCATTGCTGATTTTGAAATAGAGGTGTTTCTTAAAGTTCATTTTTGGAGGGGGAAAAAAGTAGAAGTACATGTTATTAGAATTATTCTAGGTTTAAATTCATTGAATGTTCAACGCTGCAAGCCCCCGACGAATACAAAGAAAACGCCCAACCGTGACGATAACGTCGGCCTAAACCTCCGGATCGTATTTTTACATTATGGTAATTCGCGCGACAATATTTTGAGTGGCACTAAAACCCTCATTAAGAACGACCGTAATACTCGGAAATGAGCGACAGAGCGATCCTATTATGGGCGTAATGCTCTAACTAAATCAATCCATTATTTTGCCTGGATTATTCCCCCCGTTGAAACGGAGCGCGCGAGGTGTCCCGTGAGATACGGCTATCGGGCATAAAAGGGCCCCTCGGTTGGCAAGAACAATGCCGCCGTCTCGTGAATTATTCCCTTTGATTGCTCGTTTTCGTGCCGGTTCGTTCGCTCGCTCGTTCGACGTTTTGAACCTCGGGTGACGTGTGTCGCGACCCCCCGCAAGTGCCTCCCGCCCGCCGTCCCTCGCTCGTCATCGATTACCTCGAAAGCCCCTGCTTAATTCACCGGATGTTGGATGGCTGAATGATCGAATGGATATATGGCAATGGATCGCTCGGTTTCACGTCAAACGAACGGAGGAACACAATCGAAAACGTTGCGCCCGGCTTTTCTCGATGACCTTTTTTTTCGCGTTTCATTATTCACCAATTAGGGCCTATCGGTTTTCATTGCAAACAATGAAGAGACGAGGTGACGAATGAGGTTGTTTTCAGTGGTTTGAGATGAGAAGGGCATTGTTTGAAAGGTTTAGTGCGTTTTGAAGAAGATCCATTTTGATGGTATTGATTATTATTTGAGACGAAATTTCATCGTATAAAGACATTTCAAATTTTTTATATTTAATTTTTAAATCTCATTTATTTATTTTTTTTACGTATACTTCTAATGTTTGATTATTATTTTTAATGTAGATCAATTTTATTAATGATCTCGTTTTACATTCATCTTTATATTTTTGTTACAGGTGAGTAGACTTTGAACACATTCGCAACCTATTCCAGAAACAAAAGTAAGTCGATATCATATTAAAATAAAATACATTAGAACATGTTTTATTGATGATGTAAGTGATATCAATGATTTAATTTTGGGCAGATGCAAAAATTTTACGGTTAACTTACAATAACTTGACACATAACATTCAAAATTTCAAGAACGCATTTCTTCAGTGAAGTCAGAATTGATTTTACGAAAAAAAGCGAAAAATTCAACACGACGTGAATACTTTTCACGCGCGACGATTATTATTTCCGAGGCAGGAAAGTCAATGAAAGACTTGGCACTCTGTCATAGCGGGCACAAAAAGATCCTTTATTGCATGACATTGGCGTTATTATGTCAGAAACACACGATCCATCTCCGACATAGACGTCTACAACAATAGCGCTCTCGTAATGCGAAGCGAATCGAAAATGAGTAATATAATAAAATTGATAAAAATGAAGGGGAGGGGGACAAATTGCGGAATGTAATTCCGCAATTTTTTGCGGCGTTGCGCCATTGTCATTCCGATCTCGACGTCTTACGTCACAGTATGCAAAAATTTAATTATCGTGTTTATCACGTTGAACGCGAAGTCGAAATAACGTGAGTTCGTACGAATGACGAAGAAATGATTTTTGCGGTAAAAAAAAGCGGAATAAAAAAAAAAGAGAGAATACACGAGGCGATATAATGGCAGCGTGACCGACGTTTGGCAGCTATCGTCTACGAAACGAGAGATAAGACTGTAATAAATAAATGGTCGATGAGTAAGCCGAAAATGCGAATGACGCGACCGATTTTCCGCGACTCGTATCGCCTATTATCTGACAGGGCTTTCGGTCTTGTTAATTCGTTGCACCGATTAGCCATACTTGTTGACGACCGGATCATCCGATTGGGTCAATTTATTACTTTGACGAAACGAAACGAACAATTTTGCGATCAATAAAGTAAAACATTACAAATTAAAATTAAGAGTAGACATTTCAAGCAATTTTTAACATTGTGCATGCATGAATTTACGTGAAGTTTTTTCAACGTCTAAATAACGTTTCGTCTTCGACAACATGAATTATATCTGAAGTTGACGAAAATTATCTTTTTCATAATGTTTGTATCATTTTTAAATGAAGCTTCACCGTAATTATTATGGATAAGTATCATGAAAATTATGCTTAAAGTTTTTCTAACGTCTATATCACATTTCGCCTTTTTCCGACAAACGTCACTATTTGATCGAATTCTTCTCCCCTCCCCCCTTTCTCTGCTTCGTCACGACTTTTCCCCGCGTATCTTGCTCTTTCAGACGCGTGTCACAGTCATGAATGGGAATGAATTCAGCGGCTCGAAAACGAGAGATAAAGGCTCGCGATGCAATCGCAGAAGCGACGAGGAGCGACGGCAAAAGCGTCAGTGAAAGCTCACGGCTTGGACCTGATGCGAACAGTCGAATCAATCATTCCGCGACTCATTAGCCGAGGAATAGGTGCTCTTCTTTTTCCCCGAGGCAATAATCTTTTTCTTTCAACGCCGGCATTCAATGGCGCGCCAACGAAACAGCGACATTCGATTGACGCGTGTTCGCACGTTCATGATATTTTAAAGTCAGCGTTCCGCTCGAAAAAGGTTTCGCGTCTCCGTGAATTCGAATGGCTTTCAAACTGAGCTCAAATTCCTTGAAAAATGGAATCAACTTTTTTCAAATTTCGCGCCAGCGGGAAATTTAAATCTTTTGAATATATCAAATGTTAGTTTTTGCGAAAAGTGTTTTTGTTTATAAAGAAGATTAAATGTTGAAAAATCGCAAATAGTATCGCCGAACGAGACGAACGTCGCGAAAAGTTGCTGGAATCTTCATCTCGTTTTCCAAGTGCTTATCTCCAACCAGTTATTAGAAAAGTGGCGCGATGGCAAAAGAAATACGTGCCTATGTACTTAAGTTTATTAATCTCGCATTTGACGAGACTATCCTAATGATATTTGCATGATTAATTTCTCCGGAAAGCGATCATTACGCAAGGCAATAACATTATTTATCTTCTCAGTGACAGACTAACTGTTCATTGTTCATAAATCACGTCCGCGAACGGGAAAAAGTCTTCTGGAATTTCTAATCCCTAAGTCGTTTTCGCACCGATTACCGTGCACCTTACTTGAAAATAATTCACTCGAAACAAGAAACCTGGTTTCGCAGTTGTTTTCACCTTGCATCTAACTCAAAATCGGTTCCAGTAAATGACAGTCCACTTGGCACCAGCAGATTTATTTTTTAGCAAATTTATGTCTACTTGGTCAAAGGTAATATTACTTGCGAGATCGTTATCAATCGTTATCTCGCAGAAATATTGATGCTTTGACTTGTACAACACGTTTCCAGAGTTCTTGATGACCGTGTTTTAAATTTCCCGCGCTTCGCCGTGCGGTAAATTTGAATTTTATATAATTAAAATTACGACCTCTTGTAGAACGAATTCGAGGATTGCTGAGTTAGAAATAGTTGTAGAAATTTCTGGGACTTTTTAGGACGTCCAATTTTTTTAACTACCTTTATTTGGCTTGACTTGAATTTTCACCTGTTTTTTATGGTGTCTTATTTTTCGTAAGACACGTCGACTTTTACATTGGAAACCGTACCGTGATAGTCGAGAGAGAGAGATAAGTTTCGGGTTTGTCGTGCGATGAAATATTCAGGTGAAATCAATCCTCGCCGGGGACAGCCAAGCTAGGATTTAAAGAGGTCGGCCAGAAAGGGGAGGGATGATCCCCGGTATCGAGCTACAAGAGCCGAGGGTTCGCGCACACGGCGATCGAGACTCGCTTAACCCTTGAGTTTGTGGCCGGGCTAAAGTAGTTATGTTTGTCCTTTGAGTCTACCGAAGGCCGCAGAGAAACCCGGCTAATCCTCGGCGACTCGATCTACACTGTTAATGACTCTGGGACGGCGCGCCTTCTCTCCGTGCGTTTCACCGAAATATAATTATTCACACAAGATTACGTAGTTACGAATTTTCCGACGAATCGCGCGATTTTTCGCTGCTACGTCTAGCCAAGGACTAGAATGACATTCTTTTTTACGAGTTATGCGGATAAGGTTTGCTTCAAATTCAAGTTCATAGATTTGCCTCATGTAAGACTTTATTAATAAAATACATAATAAACCCGATATAGCATTGTAGACTCTGAAAATAAATAACATATTAAAAAGAAATTTCTATAAAATAAACTCAATATAATAACGTAATAAACTCGATGGAGTATTGAAACAAGAAAAAGTATCAACGACCAATAATGTCTCCAAAAATATATATATATAATTGAAGTCTGATGAAAAGTGATCGGACCAAAGAACTGTCCTTTCCTCGTCAAAAGGAGCACGAATCGACGAGTTCGCTCGGCGCTTGCGAGCTTGACTTCTAATTCCACAAAGTATCCGCGACAATCGGCCGCAAGGACACCTCCGCGTTTGATCTGCGGGAAATCTGTCGTCGCGGCATAATAAGCCCGGGACGCGGCGAAAAGACAAAATGGGAGGATATTCCGGTCACGAGGCGGCGCTGGGGTGGCTCGCAGAAAAGAACCCCGGCGCGGGCACTTCGTTTTCCAGACAGCCAGCGCCGCTATCGCATTATAAAAATAATCAGCTCCGTCCAATGAGCTCGGGCTCGCTTTGATCTTCGCGCATTTGTTTCTTCGCGCATTACCCCCTCCCCCCCCCCTCCCACCGCGTCGCCCGTCTTCCGTTCCTTTTTTCTCTCGCTCCCGCCAGTCATGAGAACAAAATGCGAAAACAGCGGCGCGGGGGAAAAAGCGACGAGAAGACGGATGAACTTTTTCCGACGGAGCGAATTTGTGCTTTTAAAATAAAAAGTTAATGAGAAAGGGGGATGATGTTATTTGGTTCGGGTCGATGAGTCGAACGAAGTTCGATCCTCGAGGTATAACCAGCTTCCCCTCCCCCCCTGTCTGCCAACGAGATACTTTCTTTAACGCCGCTCCTCCTCGGCGAGTGTTCGCGAAAAGTTTGACATTATACGGTGAAGAGCGCATTCAACGCGGTCTTTTTGATCTGATTAATTGTGACGTTTTTTTTTTTGTGAATAAATCGCTGAGAATATTGTTTTGGAGAGTAATTCTTGCTTGATAGTAATCGGATGTTATTCGTGAAATTGGGAGATTGTCCATGTTTTTTTTAAATAAATATGTACGTATTAATTTCTTTTATTTATTATTTATTTTATTATCTCTGTTTTTCGTTTTATTACCAGCAAACATAAAGAACCTTCACACACTACCATTTCAAGTCTATACATTCCAATTATCATTCACAATATCCGTCGACTATTTGACACAAGAAGCAACCTTTGAAAAGCATCAAAACGCAGACTCGACCGCCACGCACGAGCAATTAGTCTTACGCTTCATTGCATTATCCCGAGTCGACCCAGCGATCGGTTGTTTCGCGGCTGACGTCGTCACGTAACGTCTCTTTTAAGTGGCAACGGTGCCAGGCACCGCACGTCCAGCCATTGTACGTGTCACCGACGAACCGGCAGGCCAGTCATTGTCACCGTCCGGCCATTCTCAAACAAATGTCCGCCCTTTGACTCGCGACTCTTCTCGATCGATCGATCCGTCGCCGCGATTCGTCGCACCTGCGCCGCGCAAAGAGCGCCCGGTTATTTATAAACTCGCGCACACACGTGCGTGAAATCGCGTCAGTAGGTCGGCCCGGGGAGGCAATATTTCAAACAACAATATCGCGCTTCCATGAAGCGCACGTGCTGTCCATATGAAACGTATTTACGTAAGCGCGCGAGGCCGAGTGGCCGATCCTTTTGGAGCGCTTTCTCGAAAGCACGCTTCCTAGACGCGATCGATTCGCAACGGGCAGATTATCTTAGCACTTTGTCTTCGCTGAAATATGAACGCCGTCGGACAAACTGCCGCGCTGATTTACGCGCGGCTTCGCTTGAGCCGAAACGCCGGGATGAAATGAATTGTTCCGGGGAGCCGATCGCGAATATTTAACTTTGGAATTGAAGCGACAAAGTACTACGATTTTTTTTTTTTTT
>JABFOV010000626.1:0-17449 GCA_022817685.1 Aradophagus sp. ZL-2020 | reverse complement strand
GCGCTGATTTACGCGCGGCTTCGCTTGAGCCGAAACGCCGGGATGAAATGAATTGTTCCGGGGAGCCGATCGCGAATATTTAACTTTGGAATTGAAGCGACAAAGTACTACGATTTTTTTTTTTTTTAAACCAGTTACTTATGAACGTATAAAAATTGCAAGACGATTGTAAAAAATGTACAAGTTTTATATACGTATAATACACAAGTTGAAAGTTGAAATATTTTGCAAAAAAGAGATTGAAGATCATGTAATAATAAAGATAACGTGAAGTAGTGTCAGAGGTTGTCGAAAATCGCTCAAAAACCGATCATCTGTTCCAACGAATGATGGATTTAAAAAAAAAAATTAATCATTTTTCAACATCCCTACCAGGCGGTACGTGGACGGTTGCGCGTTGAGATGAAAACATAAAGTCACGAACGTACACACCCACACGGCCACTAATTACAAAGTTACGCATCGAGCGGTCCGCACGCCCACACGTATGTAAACACGTGGTCCTACGCTCGAGTAAACGTATGAGTAATTTTGTGTGTACGTGTATGCAAATGAGTAAGTATGCGCGAAAATGAGACTGCATACATACATGTGTCCGTATGTACATTTCTACGTGCATTATGTGTGCGTTATGTGTACGTATGTGTTAACCATTACACACACTTCCGTACGCGTCTCCACACTCTCGCATGGCCGCATTACTACAGATCCGCTTTCTTTGCGGAGCCCAAACAAGGCCCGCTTTTGTGCGCGATCTCTCCGCAACCTTTATTTCTCGGTGAATAAAGAAAAGGCACTCGTTGCCCGGTGTCGGTCGAGTGTGCGTACGCGCATACAAGTTAACGCGGTACATGCCACGGCATTAACTTCTTCCATCCCCGCTTCTTTATCTCGCTCTGCCTCCTTCGCCGTCCGTCTCTCTCGCGCGACCTTTTTCGCATCTCCGTCTCGCTCGGCCTTCCCTTAATCCTGCCATCCATCGCGGTTCATCATCGTTTTTTTTATCCCTCGTCAATACTGTCACGCTCGGCTGTGGCTTATTGTGTTTCGCGGGCAATTAACCGACGGCGGCCTCTTCTGCCACGGATCCCGACGCGCCGATTAATAAGCCACGGCGTTCACGAGTGCTCGTAATCAATTGATTGCGATACGCGTGGCTGGAGGCCGTCAAGAGCCGGAAGATTTGCGTGCGCTGTAGCCGGTGGGAACTTTTTCCTCGGCGGCGCGTCGGGGGTGCACGATCATTTTGCACGGTCACGTGGGACGTTGAAGAAGTGCGCTCGTTGGTGTTTAATTGCGATCCAGTTAGTTACGGGGTGCTTGATTGTTTTCTAGACAGTGGTATGATTTTAAATATATTTTCAAAAAAAAAGCTGTTTTGTAAATCCTAAGGGAAGGTCGTCTGAATTCTACATTGATATAATATCGAAATAATCAGGATCGTTAAAATCTGCAAAAAGTTGGATAAGTCAGGGAAATTGCTCCCTAAATTACAGCTCTGAATGTCCAGTCATGACTACTATAAAGTACAAACGAAAATGAAAAATAAAGATCGAGTTAAGAAAAAAACATACAACACCGAAGCCGTTCCTTATACCGAAAGGTCGATATCGAATTTCACCCCGGCGTTTTCCCAAACACTTACGGAAAGTATTCGAAGGACCGAAGAGGCTGCGCGGTCACGGCGGCGCGGGACCGGCTTGAATCGGACAAGAAAAATTAATTAACAATAAACAAACAAAGGCCGCGAGGCTCGGCGGGTCGAGGGAGTCGCGTCTAATTGGCGCGCTCGAGCGAGCGCTACGTCGGCCGATGTAATTGAAGAGCGTGGTCACTCGAGTGCCGGCCGCTCTTCGGCGATGTTCCCTCCTTTGTTCGCCGGGACCTTGTAGTACAAATCACGCGCTTTCAATGGGCTTGTAAAGCCGAGAGCGGAGCCCTCGCTGTCTCTCCGCACGCATACGCGAATTTGACTCGGTAATGGCGCGGCTTAACGAGCGCCCGGTCACCCATCCGAGAAAAAGGTCGTCGAGACTTGTTCTCATCGGGGCCGTCGTTATAACGGCCGGTCCCTCCCGAGAATGCTCTTTTCACCGCGGAATATCAATGGCTCCGACGTCTTTTTCGGCTCCTTCGGCGGACCGACCGGGCAAACGTTGCGCCACGCGCCAGTTTCGAACGAGCCGGTTCAAACGCATGATAATATTGAAATTTCGGATGCAGCGTACCAATAGCGGAGAAAATTTATTCTTGAAACCAAAATTTTACACTACAATTCGTACATTTACTTATAGAAATTTAGATAATTCCATCGTGGTTTGTAGAATAACGTCATTTCACATTAGTAATTTGTCGAAAAGAAAACAAAAAAATCAATTCTATATTGGATTGTATACGCAACTTTTGTAAAAAATGTTGAGGGGTATACAAAATTTGTATACAAATATAAATCAAAATGTATATCATGTTTTGTAAACATTGCAAACTAGTCCAAAGTTTGAGCCCGAAAACGGCAATTTGCAAAAGTTTAAAACTGTTTTGAAATTCGGGCATCCTGAGATCCGCAGCTCTCCGTTACATCAAAGTTCATACATTCAGACATTACAAATTTGTTGAACAACTCGCGGGAAATTTCAACGGTCGAATTTCATTTGGGAAAAGCTTAGAATATTGTAATTAACCGCATGTACAGTTCTTTACATTCGATCTTTGCTTGTAAGATGATTCTACATTATCGACGTGAAATCGATACTTAGCAACATTTTTTTCTCTTACTGCTGATTGAAAGTAGTGGTGTTCATAACTTCATAAAGCAAGACCCATGCTTTTATATTTGTACTTAACTCTTGATATCTAATGGACTTTCTCACCAAAACGGTTTTTTTCCAAAAAGAGTTGTACTGATGACAAAAGAAAAAAAATAGAAGAAAGCAAATACCCGGTTGTAGTTTAACAACCATCCTACCATACCCAAAATTTGACAGTTCTACCTGTCCTCAATTCTAAACACAGGTATTATTATTTTACTACCGAAATAACCCCACCCCCACTCTTTCTTCTCCAATTCCAAATATACCATCAAATAATCAAACTTGGTCGAAATGGAATACCGCGATTTAGCAAAAGGGAAAGGGACAGATAGGGTGAAGGGAGGTCGAGGGCACAAAAGGTACACGACGAGAGACACTGAGCGCGGCATTTCCGCGCGTATAAAAGCCCGTATTTCTAGCCATCGGAATATTCGCGAACCAACGCGTTGCGCTTCTGAACGTAATTCAATCGAACGCCAAAGTGGGAGTGCCGGCAATAAAAGAAGCCACTAGCGATGGAGGATGGGAACACCAGCGGGGGAGGAAGGAACGTGCTGAAAAACGAGGAAGCGATGAAACAGGAAGAAATCGGAAAAACGAGGCGGGAGGGGAAGGGGATAACGGAAGGGGGAGGGGGGTTAAAAAACGCGTATCGTTGGCCCATCGAATTTCAATACAGACTAGCGTGGCCTGGTAAGTCGCCATAATGCGATATGCAGTTGCCGAACGATGTGAATAACTCGGGGAATAATGCAGCGAATGCCTCCCCAGTCCTCGAGCGCCATCTTTCGAGTGGTCGGCGCGATGCGGAGTACGCAGAAGCGCGCGTTATTATGATTCTTGTTATCGTTTTCGTTTCGCGCTCTTTCTTCCGCCGCTTTTGAACGTCGCGACTCGTTCGTATACATTGCCGGTGTTTTCACGAGGATGAATGCGGACAATCGGCCGGATTGAATGCAACGACGCCGCTGATTGGCCACTGGCCCCGCTGAATCCTCCCTTCCCCACCCTTTAATAATAGATTTTTTTTTGCTTGTTGCGAGAAAAACTGAGGGAAAAGTCGAAATGCTTTAATATTGGAAACACAAAACTGGCGGTTTTAGTGTTGTCATTTAAATATATTCTGTACTGCGATTTCGTTTTTGAATGTTGGCGAATAATCATTTTGAATACATTTTTCAAACATTTTGATTTAAATGATAGGGGTTTTTGAAAGGATTATCACATCTAAAATAAAGTGGACGATTTTATTAAGTTCTACTTGTATTGATGTGCGTGAAGTTTGTCACGCGACGAATGACTACGTGCTTTTGTTTTGCTAAATTTTCGAGTTGCAAATAACGGAAACAAAAACACGTGATTTATTCGAAAATGTTGTCTATAATCAATTACTGTTTCTGCCACTTGCGGTCAAGTCAAAAACTCATGTTATGAAAAATAACACGTTTCTCAAACGTCATAGAACCATTTGCACTGGTTATTTTATAAAAATTCTCACCAATTAAGAATCTCAAAATCCCTCGACATAAAAATTCTTTCCAACGCATAACTCAAGATCAGAAACACAAAGAGTGCAAATCCGATCGAAATTAAAAATACTGCCGCCGAGCGTTCGGAATCTAAAAATACCGAAAATCGAGTCAAATAACCGGTTGCATCACTTCGCATCTGCATCAGAAAGTGGCAAAATGAAAAGCAAAGAAAAAACGAAAGGGATGGAGCAAAAAAAACGGGACGAAAAATGAGTCGGAGAAAGTGCAGCAACGCGACGTGACGACTGGGATGTTGTTTTAAAACCCGTTGTTGATGGGAACCGAGCGGAGAAGAAACGAAAAGAGAGAAAAACAAAAAAAAGCGAAAAGAACGAAGACCGGGCGACGATGCCTCGTCTTCGTTGAAATTCGTTTTAATAACCACGAAATCTTGGAGGAGCACAAAGCTATCTCCCGATGCTTTGCGCCCACGTTACAATCGCCGCTGATAACATTCAGCCCGGGTCATTATTTAAAGTTCAGAGTCTCCGCTGAATGGACGCGCGTGCGCTAATGCGACGGTTTTCGGATGAATCGTCGTCGCCGGGCGTTCCCGCTCGCCAATTCAATGGGATTATGTAAGAAGAAAAGCCCGATAAACGTCCCTAATTAACATACTTTTTGTCGCGAAATTCTAGGCGAAAAAAGCCATTCAATTTTGGCGATTTATAATTGGGGTAATTTCGTACCCCGCGAAACGTATTATCATTGAAAAAGATGAAAGTGCTTTCACTCTTCTATCGAGTTGACGAACAATTCTAACCTTGGATTAAGATTTAATTTTCAATGTTAACTCGGTTCGTTGGTAGAAAACAGTGGAACCTCGCATATATCTTGATTCGATTATTTCTCCCAGTCTAAAACGTTTTTACTTGTTCGCGGCTTTATGAAAACATTCTTTTCAAATTTCACGTTCAATCTTCTCGCCGTTTCTTCGTCATCGATAAAAAGCCCGAGACGTTTATTTTATAAACTTTTTATCGGCCCTGTCGGCATAAAAGGTTCGGAAATCGAAAGGGCATCGGAACGATTTCGTCGGGCCGAACCCCTCGCAAAGAAGTGGGTTTCGTGGTGACAGGAACGCGCGCTCTTAATGATTAATGGCTTAGCACATTAACGCTCTATTGACAAACACGTCGTTCGTTATAGTTAAATTCCGGGTACACAAGCTGTACGGCGAACTAAAAGAAGCCATTTTGGTGAAACGCGCCGATACGCAATTTTCTAACTTTTTTTTCCCACATCGAGTCACCGTTGCTGGAATCATTTGCAAATTATTTGAAAATAAAGTAAGATTCAATAGTGATTCGATGTTAAAGTTCATTAACTGTTTTATATTAATGTAGTAATATAAACTATACATCTGAAATGATCATCAATAATACGTTGAAAATATGTTGCAACGTCATATGAACGTTGAATGGACGCCGCAAACATTTCACAGACGTTTATTCAATGCCATTTAAACGTTTGATAAACATTTTCATGAATTCGACAAAAAACACCTCCGAGAAGTTTGACTTACGTTTTAAAGACGACAAAAATAAAAGCCAAAACATCTTATAGCGTTAAAAGAACGTCTAAAACATTTCTGGATATCTGATGTTTCAAACGTCAATGTTTTGCTTTCTTCTTTTTGTCAAGAATATTAACAGTGCCAATACTTTTCCGCAACGTAACATAAGAATCAGATCAAACGTTTGATAAACGTTGAAATAATGTTGAAAACATATTTCGCGTGAATCCTTTCCGTTTATTCTTTCCCTTTGTATTTATTGTCTTAAAAAATTATAAATCGCGCCAACACTTTTCATAATAGCCGTGACTTTTGTCCCGTACAAGCAATTAGTTATCGTGTTTCGACACATTGTAACAATGACAATAACTTGGGCATATTTACTGGCGCGAGTAACAATATTATACGAGCAGAAAGGCGCTCAAGCGTCCTCGGAAATAACCGCGAGTACTATGTAGCGAAATGACGACGGGATGATTGGGGCAGGCGCGTGTGTTGGTAGGAAGCGAGATGACACGCGGCGGGAGGACAGAAGAGAGGTGCCGGCGGTGTCGTTCCGAGCGCTTCTTCGCTATTTATAGAATTTCGTTCGTTCGCTTTCACGGCTGTCGCGCGGCTTCGCCGGGGTTAGGCCATTATTATGCCGAAGGAATTCGCGAAATTTTCATTATTATCGACCCGCGGATTTATTATCCTCGCGCGATCGACGCGATTTCGAACGCCCGGCGACCGCGCTCGCGTGATTTACGCGCCACTGACGTCTTTGAATAATTCCTTGCCGATGGCGAAGACGTTGCGGTCGACGTTCGAGAACTGCCCGTTAGGCCGATGATAACGTCTTAAATCTTAATTTAAATAATCTTTTTTAATTAGACTTAATTTAATTAGACTTTTTTTAATTAAATATTATTAATAAATATTTAATCAAATCGAACGAAAATGTTTCTTAGTTTTGAACCAATCTTTATAGAATGTAAATGAAATTTCCAACGTTTATTAGTAAACGAAAATGATTTTAATATAATTTAAAAACATACATTTTAATTAGAACTGAAAAATTGTCTTCTAAAAGTTGACTATATTCACAATTTTTCTAGTAAAATTATTCTATGAAATATCTCATCGTTTTTAGATGTAGGAAATTGTATCAGATTTAATTTTCGTTTACTAATAAACGTTGGAAATTTCAGAAGCATTTTACAGATTCAATTAAAATACTTGATAATAAATAGTAAAGATATATTCAAATCTTTGTTTTAAATTAATGTTTATTGTGTTTGTATACAATTATTAATTATTGATTTCGAACAAAAATCAGTTATACATATAGCGGCTGTTAAACTATGACTAATCATTGACATCAATCTTTCTTACAGGTCATTGATATTCATTTAAACTATTGATTACTGATATTCGATTTCGAGTCACCGATATTCAATTATACGTCGCTATACTTTCGATCGTAAACCTCCAGTAATTCATATCGAGTCGTAAACGACCATTCAATGACGTACGCCCGTAAATCATTGATCACTTATACTTAATGTTAATTGCGCGATTATTGACATTTACGATACCACGACATCCGTGATGTGATCGTCATCGATCACTTTTGCTTGATCGTCGATTATCGTCGTTTGAGCCAATGTTCCGATTTGCGACTGGCCGAAGAAATTTTACAAAGTGTGACGTTCTAACCACAATAGCACAAACAATTTAAAACAAACATTTATGCGAAATCATTTTTAAAAACTTGTAAAAATATCATAAAAATATTTGTCCGGCATTTTTGTGTTTGAAAATTGAAATGCATTGAAGGTATTACAAAAATAAAGGCATGATTGGAAGAAATGAAAGTGAAGGAGTGAGGGAAGGGGGGAGTAGACAAAAAGGGTTAAACTGAATAGTAAAAAAACATTTTTCTATCAGTATTGAAAATATTACACTTACAAAAGTTAGTTCAAAATAAAAGAATCATTTTTCATACAATCTTCTTGTTATGAACTAAATTTGTTTCCACTTTTTTGTCATGGTAAAATATTAAATACCCCGAATATTTAAATTCAATCAAATTATTAAAGTAAATGACGAAATTGCCAAAATATGAAAAAAAATGTTAACTTTATTCAAATGATACAGCAAATATGCTCAATTATTTGCCATATCATTTTCCAAATTAATACCCTCCATAAAACGTGGCAAAAAAGCATTGGCACACAGTCCGGGGAATATAACAATCAATAATTTCAACGTATGACGGATAATTAGAAAAAAATTATGCAAGTCGCATTGTCTCCGGTGGCTGTAAATTACAATATCCAACGTGACGGCCACGCCGATAAAACCGTTGCTCGGTGCCACGCGTTAAAAGCGTCGACTGTTGTCAGCGGTCTGCGGTGCTTATTAGTAGAAAGTTAAGTGGTCGTTTCCCGCGAAATAGCCGACGACGAAAAAAGTACGCTTATGAAATGAATCGAACGATATTGCGCAATACCTGAAATAAACGCAGTCACCGCGTGCTATATCCGGATGAGTGTATTATTAACGACACATTACGGTTTTGTCATTTGGGAAATGTAGTTTGGTTGTAGCAACTTCCTCTTTACAAGACCTTTTTTTTCAATTCAAGTGGTATAATTTAGATTTTAATTATGGGTATGAAGTATGCATTGATTTTTAAATAACGAGTTTGAAAAAAATGTTAATAAAATTATTATCTTATAGACATTTGTATGGCTAGAATATGGTCCAGATAGTACCTGATTTAATTTTGTTTAAGTTTGAATCCGTTGAAAAAAAAAACATTGGGAACTTCAAATACGTTTTTAAGTTGAACGTTACAAATACGAAGGTCTAACTTTAAAATCTTTTAATGTCCAAAACATTAAAAGGGTTTGAAATTAAGACACTTGTAAAATACAATTTAGGTATAATGTTTATCGTTTAAAATAATTGATCAAAACTAAATTCTATTTAAAATTACTTTCTCAAATAGGGCTAAACAAGCGAAATATTTTCTCCAACAATCGATTCATTCATAATTTCGCTAATTATTACATTACGTCGTCGAAATACAGTCGCGTCAATCAGCTTTCAAGATTATTGCCGTTCCTTTGCTTCTTTGACTGAAAATGAATGAAACGAATGAACGAACAGAGATTGCGCGTTGAAGCTCGTAACAAATACGCGCAGCTCAAAAGATAGAAGTCACTGATTCGTACATCCGTTGTTGATATACATTAAGAGGCACCTTTTATCGTTTCAAGGGAAAGATTTCCAAGACGAGAGCAAAGAAAATTTTCTACGACGTATTCGGTAATAACTAACGTTGAAAGTAAATCGATGATGTGGAGAAGAGTATAATAACATTCTTCAATAAACATTCCATGTCAGTGATACGGTATTAAAAAACGGAAGAAAAAAAATGAAAAGGAAAAACTTACACCGACAAAAAAGTTAATTAGTTTGAAATAAACGGATCATTTTCACAGTAAGTAAAATCTGTTTTACTACAAACGCAAATGTCTTGTTTTAAACCTTTTTTTATTGAGACATAAAAAGTGTCTCATCGACCAAAAATCAAAATTTGCAAATTTTGCATTCGGGCGTGGTCTATACTGTTTTTGCAAACTGCTTGTATCAAAATGGTACAATCGGTTTGCGAAAGTTGTAGATGGCGCTAGACGAAATTGATATACGATTATTTACAAAATTTGTCGAATTTTTCTTCCCGCGTGAGACCCTTATTATCAGTGTGATAATCACGAAAATAATTCCCTTGTCTCGAACTGAATGTAATTGTTTTTCATACCGTACACTGATAATTGAATCTACAAACTGTAAATCATAAACATCGATTATCTTGATTGTTTTTACAACTTGCGCAATTTTATTATGAAAATTCAATAATATCAGATATTATCAGCAATTAAATATTAGAAATAATATGTTATTGATAACTCGTGAAACTTAACCGATAATCAATCACCGATTGATGATTATATCCTGCAGGTAATTACCATTCTACAATTTATGCTAAAAATTTGTCGTTGCTTCACACACGATCGATCATTCATAATTAATGAAGATAATTGATTCTGAATTATTGATTAGGAATAAATTTGTATAAATAAGTCGATCGTCACCTATCCGTTACGATGCAATTTTATGTTGTAATCCAATGCGAATTCGAAACCCGAACGAATTGCTCGCGAAGTCGGCCGTGTGTGCGTGAACGCACGCGTGCCACTGCGAGCGCACACGCGCGCAAACTTTCGTGTATTTTCTGCCCGCGCCCAGTCGCCTGCATTCAAACGCGTGAATCATTCCAGCTTCGTTGTACATCATTATCAAATATGTCGTACACATTTTTTCATATCCCGGACAAATTTCATCTAGGACGGTCGGACATTAAGATGATTAAGTGGAAATGTTTTCATCTGCTATCGAAGCAAATTATACTAGTATAATTTCCGTGGCAAAACGACGACAGTGTCTTTGCCGCCTTCCAGATTCGATGATCAATCTCTTGTTGTTATATTATTTCTGAGATTGAAAATTTATCGTTTTTGATAATACAGGAAAGAAAAAAACGTAGGTACGAAAATAATATAGATAACTGAGAAAAAAAATTGAACAATGAAATCAATGAAATTCTCGAATTGCAAAATTATTACTTAAACAAATTAACAGTTACTTGAAAAAAAGAAAAAAGAACGCAGGATTCTCCCGAGTGCAAAACCATAAATGCATTAAATTGCAAAAATAAAAATATATAACAATTTATTATTCGTCGAAAAATCAAACCTCGCCGTGAATTAATCAGTCCGAGCATCGCCGAACGCAACGTCAATAACCGCTCGCAATTACCCCCCCCTCCCCCCTCCTCTGCATACTGCATTGTTAAATTCGCGAGTCCGTGATGGCGCGATAAAAGTCGCGCCGGCGTTGATTATAAATATAGAGCCGCGGGTCTCGGAGTAATATGTGTGACAGGTGTCCGGCGAGCGAGTGTCGTGCGTATCGCGCTCGCGAGCGCGAATATAATTAAAATCTAAGCAGCGACGGCCGGTCCCGCGGGCGACGCTTCGGCATTAACTTGCCGTTACCGTTGCCGTCGTAAACGCGCGGTGAGCATTAACGCCCCGGTCACGTGGGTGGCGACGATGCTTATCGTAAACTCCGCGAAACAATGCGATTCGTTTAAAGCGCCCGGCTTTTTGTCGCGACTACAATGGCCCCGGGTTCGCGGGCGTGCAAAAACTCGACAGCTTTACGAGCGTCGTAAACGAGCGATCCCGCGGCTCCATTTTTGCCCATTCTTACGGGCATTTGCATCCTTCGCATATTTGCATCCCGCGCCACTTTCGCAGATTTTCGTCGTGCGCCGACGAACGATTGCATTCTGTATAATGCAACAACGTTAAAAACTTTTTTCTTTTCAAAAGATTTGGAGTGTTATTTTAATTTGATTTTACAGCTTTTTTTAAAGTGCACCTCGCAAATTTTTGTCGCTAAATTGTGAAAGCTGAATTCGATTTTTGCAAAAATCTGCTGCAGTCGATTTCGATGCAATCCTGTTTTCCAAATTCCCTTTGTCTTTTGCAAATCCTGTTTCAATGTACAACTTTCGCCGTATTTATATCCATGACATAATTCAAACGTTATTTTTTATGAGAAATTCCATAAAGCAGCGGTGTAGACAAATTCGGCTTACGCGATTTTATTGGCGAATAAAGTGTAAAATTGGAAAACACGGCAGTTAGGACTATTGCAACGGCTTTTACAAAGGAAACGGTTACGCGCCACGTTATGCTTGCAGTTTGATCGCGCCAACAATAACCGTTGCTCAAAACGATTGTGAAAGTTGTTTTATTAAGGAAGTCACTTATAAACTCGGCGGAAATCGGATAAGTGAATTCCGTGAAGGAAATGAACTTTTCGTATCGTAAAAGCGCGTTCGCTCTTAGAATTATAGACATCCAAATGACGGTATTAAGATTCTAAATGATAACTTATTTTTTACTTTTAATCAATACCTTTGGTCCAGCAAGTAATATTTTGTCGTAAATTTAATAATTTGTGGATTCCAATCTTTTCAACGTAACAAGCTAATCATTTTCTTCAATACATACTCGTATAAAAAACATAAATTTCAATATGTAGATGAAATTTCCAACGTTTACTAGTAAACGAAAATTATTTTAATATAATTTAAAACATATTTTGTAATTAGAACTGAAAATGTGTTTTGAAAGTTGAATTTGTTCATCCTTTTTCTAGTAAAATTATTTAATAACATGTACCATCGTTTGTAGACCTGGCACATTTTATCAGATTTAATTTTCGTTTACTAATAAACGTTGGAAATTTCTGAAGCATATTTCAATCAAAATTTCAGTTACTAATTGGTTCAATTAAAATATTTATATTTACAAGCATTTATTATTTACTAAAGGTAAGTGACTCAAACAATCATCGATAAAATATAATCAAAATAAATTGCCAATCCATCTCAAGCCGATCTCCCGATCGATCATCTGGCGACTGGAATTCGTTAACGATCCCGCGTCGATCACGAAGCGTCGATCCAAAATTAAGCAGAACGGGAACATCGTCCATTGAGAGCGATCGCTCATTAACGCTCGGCAACCTCGAAATCCATCGCGAAAATAACAAGGAGACCACCCTCCATCGGGCGCGCGCAAAACGACGAGCCGAGGAAGTGGACCGGAAAGGAGGGGGCAGCCGCGCAACAAAGGTTACTATTTATAACCGCGCGTTTGACACGCGGGGGTCCTCATCCGGTAGAGCTCGCGATATATTAATAATGGAGCGACAAAGCGGCCGCGAAGAATAGACACGCGAGAGGACACGAGCAAAGAAAGCAAAGTGTAACGAAAAACAAAACGGAAAAGAAGGCAAGTGCGCGGGCCCAGCGGGTATTTCGTCTTCCCCCTCCTCGTTCTTCACCCCCCCCCCCGTCGCCCCTCCGATCCAACGTTCTATATCCGTCCGGGGCATCGTCGCGGCCATTGCAGGCGTACTACTCATTCATGAAGAGGACACACGGTGCCAAATGGGAGCGGCGGCGGCGGCGGGGCCGGGGGCGCCGGCCACCGGAAACGCGCGCGAGCCAACGTTCATTCACAAGCGTCAGCGCGGTCTTGCTGCTCCTCTTCTGCTCGCTCTTCCGTCGTGCTTTTCTTCGCGGAGAAAGCACCGCCGGGCTTGTTTCTCTTTTCGCTCCTCGCCGCTCCTCTTGTTCCCTTTGGCCCTGCGCCCCTCGGCCAAACGCGAGCAAAACGTCCGGACAGCGCTGCCGCGCGCCCGGCATAAATCTTCGCCGTGGCTCCTGGTGTCGCGGACGCCCACGCTCGCAAGCCCAACGGTCCAACGGCATTGTTAGAAAATTCGGAAAAACGCTCGTTTTAGGAACAATATTTTTGGAACCCTACACTGAAAATTTATAACGAAAAATGGTACATTTTATGTGAAAAGTGTGGTTTTGGAATGAAACAATGTTGCTGTCAAATCAGAAATTAAAGCAAGTTTTAATAAATTGTAATATTCACAAGCTACGTTACTTTGTATTGTGTGAATCGTTGTAATGTTTGTTAAATGGTCGATTGCACGTGCTCATTACTTTGTTAATGCATTGACGATATATTTACAATATACTAGAATATATATCATGTTCGATATATTGGCAATATAGCAAAATAACATCAACGATATAATTTACTCTAACTTGAAGTTTAAATAAATTAAATGAATAACAAATAAGTTAATTGAAAATAAGATATTCGTCGAAAAGCAAAAAGAAAGTAATAGACAAGCGAGTTTGCGGAAACATCGGGGTCCACGAAAACGGTGCAGCGGCTTAGTTTTGGCGCGAGATCGGACGCGGGCGCGGAATACTTGTCGTCTTTATATATAACCCCTTGTCCCTGTTTACCGTATGCAGACCTTTTCTTCTGTTTGGCGCTGCTCAACATTCGGAGCGGCGTTTCGCCCGGCGCGAAGACACGGCCTCTCGCCGGTACACCCACTCGAAAATACGCGGCCCGCGGTGCGCGATATATCGAGCACGTGCGACAGTCATTGTTCTTTTCTGCCGAACGGACCGGAATAGCATGGTACCCGCGCATGCGCCGCCCCGAGCGTCGAAATTATTCTCGTGATGAATAACACGGCCACGGAATTAATTCTATTTCGACTCGGCGCGCGCACGCCCTTTCGCGAAACCGCCGCTCCTTTTTCACCCGGCATTGTGAATGATGGACCTTAATGACCGGCGATGTCGGACGATCATAAATGACACTCGCCAACATTCGACGGTGTTTAGCGAATAAAATTCCGCCCTGATTAATGGCCCTCGGCTGCTCCTAACATCGAGCATTAATATCACCGCCGTGTCACTTTTGCCCAAAACGGTTTATAATTCAATGAACCGGGCGAATCGTGTCAACAGTTAATCGACATTCGATATTTATAGACGACGCTTTTTATGACGCACCGACGACTTGATTTCGACGTTCGAGCGACGTTGAATGGACTGGGGAACGTTAGTCGATATTCAGTTATGGAAGACACGTTTTATTTTGTAGGAATTATCTTTAATTCAATGTTAAATCATGTAGTTAAAAAAAAATTATATTCTCAGACGTTGAAATATTCTAGCTTCTTCTTGTAAAATTATTCAATCAAAGAAATGCTATTATTTGTATGAAGAAAAGGATGTCAAATTTTAGTTAGATTTTTTGTTGATGACGAACAATTAATTTCGTATTGGTATTGTAACTTTGTACTTCCAGTTTTATAAATTAAGAAAAGGTTTATCAATGTCATTTTCAAATAATATTTTTCAACTAACGATGTAAAAATATTTCCATAAAGTTTATGTATATAACTTCTGCGAATGTAAAGTTTAAGTATGAAATTCGTCCAATTAAACGGCTACATTTCATAGTTGAAACAATATGTATGGTCAGTATTTCAAGTTGATTTTAATTATTCAAATATTCCATAAATTTTCAGTATTGTAAATTTCACTTAATAGTATTTTATTATGAATCGATTTATCAGTTCATTCAGTTAAATGCTTTACTTTTTATTAAAAGCGAAGCTGAAATATGTTTCCATCAAACGAACACCACGATTGGCTGACCGCACCGGCGTCAGTTCTACTTCCTCGGTCGGGGTTGGCAAAAGTGCGGCGTGCGCGACAGATCCGTTCGAATATATTGCTAAACGCGAAACATAATAGCTAGTTGCGGCGAGTTGGCGCGACTCGGCGCCAAAATGTCACGCCTACGTGTTATATCGTTGATAATCTCGATGGCGGGCGCCACCTGGCGGCGCCAATTTACGGGGCCCGACCTTTCTTTCGCGCCAATTGAATCAAAAAATTGTTTTTGTTTCAAACATTTCCCACGACGTTTTCGCGTGTCTCTACAAAACGCGAAAAACGAGACGAAATGAAAACAATAAATTAAATTCATCTTGTTAAAACAACAAACTTATATTCTCGTCAAAAAAATGAGAACAAATTTAAAAAAAACACGAAAGACGGTAAAAAACGCGAAAACATGAAAGAGCGCCTGAACAAAAAAAAAGGAAATAAAAACAGTGATCTTAACATCGATACATCGCGGCTCATCCGATTAGCGCCCCGCGACTTCCGCGACGGCGTCAATCGAATCGCCCTAATTAAATCGTCAAACGCAATTACCGCAGCGCCATCTACCGCTGCCCCCACTCCGCGGCCGCGCTCGCTTTTTCCCGCGGCAGCTCTTTAGCTTGTTGTCCATTTTTAATTTCAACTAATTCGCTCTAACGTGGCAGCCTCCGCAATCACGGGCCGCATTAAACCGTGACTCGGGCGTTTGAGCTTTAAGTGTTTATCATAAAAAAAAAAAAAAAAAAATGTGATTAAAATGCAACGTTGGGCCGACGTTCGCCGTGAATTTCAATTATTTCGGCGTGCGGCGCTTTAAGTTCAACGTTAAAGTTATTTTTACGTCGAGTCGCGGTGCCGTACGGATTTAACCGTGCGTACCTTTCGAGAATACGCGGGCATTAATATGTAGCGAGCGCATGTAGCGCTGGTGGTTGCAGGCAAGATATAAACCCACCTTTAGAGCTTGTTTCGCTTGCTCTAATTTAATGCCCGTGCATTAACGTCAGCGGCGGAATTTACGCCGCGGCTTCCAATTTATTGTGCGTTCGGCTCAGCGTTTTTCGATATCTAATTATCCGTTAATTCGTTTGCCCGTCGTTTATTTTGCCAATTTAAATTTAAACTACCGGTCCGGCGGGTTAGGAGGGCGCGGCCCGTTTGCCACGAGCCAGGCCGATTAAATATGCATAAAGTCGCGGGCTTTTTTCCCCTAATTTGCTTAGATGCTAATGAATCGGTTGATGAATTTCGACGAATTATTACGTGCGAATGCATTTTTTGGATCGACAGGTAATGCCAAGTGCCAGGGTTTCGTGGTGACAATTTACGAGTGACGTTTTTTTCTTCTATCTTTTCTTTTTAGTCGCTGCATATACACATCGTTTTTTGTGAGTTTATGTTTTGGTGCAAAGACCGAAATGAAAATGCAGCGATTCGTAAATTGTAGATAATTCGTCGATGAGTCCAAATTGCATTTCGTTTTTGGTCTAATTGGATTCTGATGGCTGTCGATTGATAATGATTTTTAAAAGTAAATATCAATTCATAATCCAGTTAAGAAGTTCTAACACTTTGAATTTATAGTGTTGGTTTATTAAAAAGTGAGTATTGAATTTGATCTACTTGTGACTCGTATACAATGTTCTCTTTGCAAAAAATCAAACTTTGGATCAATTCTAAGTCGAAATCCGTAAATTTAAAACTGAACTATTTAAAGTAAAAGAGAAAAAAAAAGAAGAGAAAGTAGAAAATAAAAGAGAGAAACGAAGGAAAAATATCGTTGCAAACGTCTAGCCCACAATTTCAGGTTAAATGCAAAGGATGCACCAAGGATGCACCAGCCAACATTGCAATCGAACGAGCTGGCCCGATTGTCGAGGAGCAGCGCCGAGCGCTCGGGGAACCGGGTTCGGCGAACCAAGGAGCGCGAGGTTTTCCGGGTCGAGAGTGGCGGCGCTCGAGAACAAGCGGCGCGGGGGTGTGGGCGGCCGGCGACAACAATGAGCATTGTGATTTGCGCGGGTGCGCCGAACGCGCCATTGGCTGGCTGCGCACTCCGCCGCCCCCTTATTCGGCTGCACTAGCCAGTCAGGGGTGGTCGCGCCTCCACCGCCTTCGAGCTCCCGGAATAATAGAAAACGCGAGCCCGTTACATCGCCCTCCCCCGCTGCCTCTCTCTTCCAACCTCCTGTCTTGCCCCATATAGTTTTGTATTTGTGTTTACCTTATTTTCTATGTGGTTCATTTTGTCACTCGTTCACTTCTCCTTTTTTACCGAATACTGCCGCGTGTGACTCACGCAACCTCCCCTTTCACACGCGCTCAATTCCGTCCTCCTGGACCGCTCCCTCTGTGGCTTTGTGGGTGGTCCGTGGCGACCGTCGCACCGGCACACCGGTGCACGTGTGGT
>JABFOV010000625.1:0-34594 GCA_022817685.1 Aradophagus sp. ZL-2020 | reverse complement strand
CTATCTCTATGACGTTTTCTCTATATTGTTCATGATGTCATTGCACACTCAGATGTTGAGATCACGTAGCTTTAGACATTTATAGGGCAGGTGTTTTGATTAGAGTATGTGCATCACATATATAACGTCAAAGTTTATTTATTGTGGTTTCCTGTTTTTTTTTTATTTATTTTTTTTTTTTTTTTCTTTGATCAGTAAATTTTTTTTTTTTTTTTTTTTTTTTTTTTTTTTTTTTTTTTTTTTTTTAATTGAAATAACGATAAAAATAAAGCATATCATTTTTTAAGACCAGGTAATAATAACGGTAACGAACTATTTTAAAAAACAAATAACTCAGGCATTGGAAGTAACTCTGTATCAAGTAACGTGTTACTCAAAAATGGTACTTTTTTTGACTAAAAGTAACGTCGACGCAACTCTTTTCCAAAGTAACGGTATTTCAATTTTTAACACCGAGTAACGGTAACGCGTTACATTATCTAATACTAAGTAACGGTAACGGTAACGGTAATGAGTTACATTAAAAACAAAGTAATTTAACGGTAACGCATCAAATATTAAAAAGTAACTTGCAATATTTGTATAGAAAATATATAATTATATAAAACATCAGCAATAAAGCTACATTTTGAAAAACCTTTTTGCGAGTATATTTTAGTTCGTGAAAATAAATGACAGAATTTAAAATATGGAAAATTTAAAACATAAAAAATTAAATTATTATTACTTCATTTATTTCATCAATTTGAACCAAGTATACTTTGTAAATAAACATCGTATATGTCTCATTTCTGTACAAGAGAAAGACCATTTCGTATCCTCGGGCAGTTTACTGATAAGAAAACAAAATGTATTTTGAAGGTGTGAGTATTGTATCGCAACAAGAAAGGCCTTCCGTCGAGGAAGAAGAAAAGAAAGAGGCTCGGCGAAAACATACACAGAGCAGAGTCAGTCCGAAGCTCGGCTTATCCTCCATTACTGACGAGCCCCCGTACAACTTTTATACAACGAGCCTTATTTTCGATTCCAGCTACGCGCCATAGTGCGTGTTAAGCCAAGCGTGTGATAGCCATGGGATTAGCGCGACTTACAGGATCTTTCTTGTAGTTATCATATTCCATTGGGTACAAGCGCTTCTGGACAAAAAGTCCAACCTAATTTCGCAAGATCTGTTCCCAATTGGTGTACTTGCAATATAGAGCCTTTTTTCAATAATGAGAACAAATATAGTATGAACACGGGAGAAATGATACAGCGTCAAGATCGGATTCAATGTAGAACGCCGAATGTTAAAATAGTTTTTCAGTCTTGATCTAACCTCAAAGAATGTTCGATTAAAGAATAAACGAAATCGAATATTTGTTTTTAAATTAAAAAGGTTTTAAGGTTGTGTCAAGATTTACGTGATCCAACCTCAAAAAAATTTCGATTAAAAAATAACTATACGAAATCGAATATTCGTTTTTAAATTAAAAAGGTTTTAAGGTTAGGTCAAGATCTAAGTTATCCAACCTCAAAAAATTTTTGATTTACGAATTATGTTTCGAATATAGGACGTCGAATGTTAAAACAAAATTTTAATGTTGACATAACCTTAAAAAGTACTTGAAATAAGAACGTTTTGAGGTTAGTTTTTTATTCAAGAATAAATATTTAAACGAATGTTTCCAATACCGTATATTAAAATAACGACTCCATTTAAATTTAATCTCAAAAGTTCTGAATTCAATAAAAAATTTTCAAACTCGAATATACTTTTTTGATTCATTGACATATTTTCTGTGTGATAAAATAAAGTAATTAATTTAAATTTATCGGATAAGTGAAACACATATTTATTTCAGAGGTTAGGAAGGAAGAAAGAAAGAAAAATTATAGATCGTTACACTAAGAAAACCATATTATAACCACTACAAGATATATTATAACGTGGACAATTTCATATAGTAAACTGTTTACGATATCATATCGTAACTACTTTCAGCCAATGACATTGCTAGATTGCTTTATTTCGACCAATCAGCATGCTGGAAATTGTACAATCCACACTGTACGAAATCTTTTTCTCAGTGTAGTTATGAGTTAAGAAACAAAGAAGAAAAGTTAAAAAATCGTATTCTTCTTTACTTGTATCCTTCCTTTGAGTCAAATTATCATTTTTCAGTTCAGTTCAGATTTTATATTTTAAGTTAGCAATTGAAAACACAGTTAGAACAGCTGACATTTTATTTATTATTGCCGAATAAATTATTTAAAATTGTCTCAAACAAAATAAAAATGTATCATATTAAACTAGACTTTCCTCACAGATACTAAATCCTAAAATAAAATTATTAAAATCCATAACTCCGTTTCCTCAAGACAATCTTCTTTAACCTACTAAACTAACAAAAAGACTTTTACAAAAGACTTGGTCAATATGACGCCTCGAAGTCTTTGCTATTATCAAAGTACAGTTCCCGAGAAACATAAAAATGTAATTAAAGCCGTAATCTGACGACCGAATTCTACATAATACGGGAATAATAGCGACAGGCTATTGGTGTTGGATGGAACGATCAAGTAAAACGGAACGCTCGGAAACTTTTTAAATGCAATGTCGGTAAGACAAGGCGCGAGCGAAGAATAGCTCGCCACGGATTACCGGCCTAGTTTAAGCGAGGAGCCGTAGATGTTGGACAAGATAGCGGCGACAACATAAGACACGCTCTGAATGAGCTCAATCATATTTCGGGCCTCGGATTCCGGCTGAAATTTCCGATGCATTTCTTCTAATGCTATTTTCTCAATCTTAAGTTTAAAATTTGCGAAAAATGTGTTCTAACTAACTGCAAAAAACTACACTGATATTATATTCTATATATATACTATATATTGTATCATATATACAATGGATTTCGTTATATCGCCAATTATTTCTATGGAAATATATATAATTATATATATACTCACGATAGAACGTGAACGTTAACTTAATCTAATATATAACGTTATAGTGATGGATGTAAAAATATAAATTAACATTAAAATAATATTAAGTTGTTTTCAATCTTGACGTTAGAGATTAAGGAAGTGATAAACTATAAATTATCGTTCTTATACTTTTGTCGAAGATAAAATTTTAAAAATATATGTAAGATAAAGTTTTTGCATTTTTTTTACATTTAGATCCATTGTGTTTGCACAACATTAAAACAATATGAAAATTAAAAGAAAATGAAAAAGATATAAAAAGTTATTGATATCTTCCTTTGTTCTGATTCATCTCATCAAGCGACTGATAATTTAATACACAAAATGTTCAATAAGAAATACTATTTTCGGTGTTGGAAATTAAATTCCAATTCATAAAATATTCGAAAAAAGATTGTCCCCGCTATAAATTCAGAATTGATTTTCAATAAGAAAAAAAAGAAAAAAAACTTCATCCGATATTTCGAAACATACACTTTCCGTATATTTTTTCACAAAACACGCGGAACCCCGAAATTGAAGTAAACCGTTGGCAAAAGCCACAGAAGTTGATTTCATTCGACTTATCCCGAGCAGCCGGCGTCAAAAGATGTTGTTCTTTTTCCTCTCGTCGCACTAACATACACGGTTCGATCAGTTCAAATATATCGACGATCCCGAACTCGAATAATTCGAAACGCATGGGATCCGCACTTGAGATTTCCGAAAAAAAATCTTTATAAATCAAAAACATTACATATTTAAAATAAAAAAAAGGTAACATTCAATAAAGTACCTATTATATCATTTATTGCATTAGAACAAAATAAAACATTGTTTCGAATTAAAAAAATAATTAGTATTCAGTATTATATTTGATTGAAATAAAAATTTAATAGGTGTCATATTAAATGTATAATATTTAATTTTAATACATATTTTCTTTGAGAATTTCAGAAGATAATACATATACTTTCTCGCATAAAATAAAGCAATATACACAATTATATTTAAATTCTTGTTAAATATATATTTGAAAATATAAAAATTCACTAAAATCTTATTAAAATCATATTTCAGTAGGAATAAATCTTATTCATTAAATATATCAATTAAAGATGTTTAATTAACGAGGGATTTTCTTAAATGAAGCAATGACTAATGTCTCTGATAATTTGTATTAAAATAATGAGATACTTGGTCAAATTGATTTATTTTATTTGACACGTGCCTATTGACTGTAAAAATCAACCTAATACAGTTTAATTTGAGCTTCAATAATTTTAAATCATTTCTGACGTAAAGATGAAATACACGTAGCCTTCTGATGAATGTATAATATACTATATATATAATATAATAGAAAAACATCAAATAAACGTCTCTAAGACGTATTTATAACGTTCATTAAATGTTTAACATTTTTTCTATAGAGTCAATTTTATCGTGGTAACCTTTAATAAGAAACTTAATAGCACCCTGAAGTTGGCTTAGAGTGACGCCAAAATGAAGTTAGCTACAATAACACGGCAACCTCTCTAACAAAAATACAAATTCATAGGTATTGCGGGAAATATAATATTTTTGATCTTCATTTATCAAAGTTATAACAAATAAACAAATAGACGAGAGCACGTGCACTATCTCGTCCTAAATAATCAAGTGATTAATACCCTGAAGTTGGCTGCGCGTAACATGATATTACAAGAACGGTTGGAAATAGCGGGGAATTTGAATTAAATCTTTATTTATTTAGAAAATTAGAAATAAATAAGTATATACGTAATTTCAAAATTAGTAGGAAATTTAAATAAATGTACTAACAACGAAAATTTTAACATAAACAATCAGTCGAGCGACTTGAACGATCATTCTATTTTTGCTATTTCAACAATCTGTTTTTGTCAGTGCATGAGTGTCTCTCCGTCCATAGTTGCACCGATTTTCTCCGCGGTACCCAGCCTGGACCCTCTAACTAGACAATTGTATTTTGATTCCGCGCTTCCATTACAATCGTTTAGCTGCATTTGCCTTCTTGACAAAGCGACTCGGATATCTGCCGTGAACCCTCGCGGTGAATGGCACATCGCCGTAGATAGAAGAACTACCGGCTCGGTTCTTTGTTGCCGATTTTTTAGATAGTTATGCGGATAATCTGGCCGGCGCATTGCCCCAAAGAGCCGTCCGCCTCGAAGAAAAAGGCACGTGAGTGAACAAGGAAGGAAGACCCCGTTTCGACTCGCTGACGAGTGCGTCCCGACTTTTTTTGCTTCTTTCTCCTCGTCTCTGCGTTTACTCTCTTCCGTCTCTTTTTATTTCTTTTCATTTGTTTTTTTATCTTCTCTTTGGTTCTTTCGACAACTTCGTCAAAAGTGCTGGCCCCGAACGCACTTTTGTCCATCGGAGCTTGGCGCGTATTCTTTTTGCTGGATAAAGGAATGAGAAGTAATGAGGAGCGATGAGTCGTGAGACGAAAATGCAAATTCAAGGAGGGGAAGTCGTGGTACTTTGGCCAGAAGGGATTTGCAATTCAATAACTAATTGCCCTGGTACGAATCAAAGTACAGATAGTGTGAAATAAATTAGTAACCATTACACGAAGTCATGTTTGATCGAGTTGATTTTATTTCTGTCTTTCATTTTGAGCTAATACACAAGTATTTGTTCAGTTGAAGTTATCGGTTCCAAAAAATAAGTTTGCAAAACTAGTAAATCTTGATAATTACGAATTAGGTAATATTTGCAAACATTTGTAAGAGTTGTATAAATAATTTTATCACGCAAAATGCTTTCCGAGTTATCGGATGGACGTTAATTTATCAAGAAAAAACATGTCGAATAAAAATTTAAAAAACGTTGCAAAAAAGTTGAATTAATGTCGAATTAACGTCGATAAAACATGTTCAAACAAAAGTTGTAGAGTCGACGGTGATAAATACGTTGAATTAAAGTTGAAAAAATTTTAGAATCAGCGTTGATTCAATGTTGAAAAGACATTGAGTTGAAGTTGAAGGAACAGCGCAAAAGGGTTGTATAATTTTTCATCGTTATTATTATATATATCATATTCATCGTTGAAAAACACATTAAATAAAAGTTGAAAAAAAGTAGAAAAAATGTTGAGTCAACATTGAGTTCAAGTTGAAGTTGAAACATATCTTCATCAAACGACAACAAAAACGGTGTTCGTAATTTATAAAATAGATAATTAATTTTTAGTTTTACTAAAATATATGGTAAAAATTAATAGGTATGTAACTCATCTCAATTTTGCTACATCAATTCAGTCATTAGTAAATGATTTTTAAGTAGTCTACTATGAATTGATCTCTGTATATTTGAATTTAAATGACTTATAAAACACTATTAAATCAGTGAACGGAAAAAAAATGATTCCAATTGACTGCAATTATTTTTCGAACTTCGCCCCAATAAATTCGGTATCATTTAATCCATGTGCGTTCAGCTGAATAATTAAATCAAAATTTTATTTTTAATAAATAATTCAGTCTGTGTGCTATTATCAATCGATTAAATTTTTCATTTGTTAATGTCATAATCAACCGAATCAGTTTTCCGAATTCGTCGCTATTAAGTTAGCCAATATTTTCTTCTAGCTTACACTTTCTGATTATGCGTATCAATCGAAATGCTATTTCATTAATCACCACTAATGTCGCTTCAAAAACCAGTTCGAAACTGGATTTTTTTTTATCGGTCACTTTTCCCTGGGATGTAATTGTTCTACAACGGAATCTGAATTCTAATCAACTTCGGTTTAATCGATTATTAATTGAATACACGTGTCGAATTTTACTTGACTAATTCTATTTTTATTACAGTTTCTATTTTTTCTGCTATAGGAATATGAATATTTCGAGTGATGATAGATTATATATATATATTAAGTAGTTTGAAAATAATACACGTGCCTCTCAAAAATATGTATGATAAAATGTAATACTATATTAATTTAAAATTATTATAAGAAAAAATAAATTCTTACATTTACAATACATTTATTATTATCGAATCTATTATATGCAATCATTTTCAGCTTTTCGAAAATTATTTATTCCGATATCTAAAAACATCTACGTGAAAAAAAGTCTTGATATCGATTTGATATTAGCTGATCTCAATTGATCGTCGATGTCTCGATTTTTCTTTTCACGTAGAAATTGAGTATCTACTTTTGGGCACGGTTAAACTAACCAAAAAATAGGTCAAATATTGAGAGTAACGTGTTACTCAAAAACGAAATTTATATTTTTTTCGTAGAAACGCTAAATTTAAAACTACTTTTTTCCCGAGTAAGTGTAACGGTAACGTGTTATTTTCTGAAGCAAATAACGTTACACTTCATAACATAAATTAATAATAACATAACATAATTCATGACATAATTAAAAAGAAGACAACTTTAAAATCGACGAAAATTAAATTCACATGCAATGTATACATAACGACTTAATTTTGATCAAGTGACTCTAACATTGAAAGTAACGTTACAGCAAGTAACGCGATACTCAAAAACGTTAGATTTTTTGACTAATCGTGACGTTAACATCACTTTCTCTTTTTTTCAAAGTAACGGTAACGACTTATTTTTAAGCTTAAGTGACTCAGATATTGGAAGTACCTATGTTACACGTACTCAAAATCGGTACAGTTTTTGAGTAACGATAACCATGTTTCCGAAGTAACGGTTATGGTAACGCGTTACACTTTCAGCAACAAGAAACGGTGATACGTTATATTTTAATAGTAACTTCTAATGTTTGATTCTAGCTATTCTGGTAAAATATTACCTAAAAAATTGATTCTTTTGCATGTAATTGAAAAGAACATTTTTTATACTTTAATACGTCATAGTCGTTCAATTCTGTCATGATTTTGGCGGCGGATTTAAAATTCAAAACTTGCAATCCACTTCGATATTCGCTCAAATTATTAAAAATCCCTAAAAATTTTCAGAAAACTATATTTTTCCAAAATTTAATCGACTCTATTTTCCCACAACAATTTACATTTAAAAAAATTGGCGGGAAAATAATTTCGAAGCAATTAGAAGCGAAGAATTTGAGAAACGTTAATCGAGCAGGCAAAGCCGGCGCAACGTTCGTCGGTCTTCCACAGATTCAAAATGGAGTCACATAGTCAGGATCACGGCCATCTGCCTGTGTGCGCTCCGACCCGAAGTATTATATTGAAAGTCGGCCTATTGAACGGGGGTTCGGGTGATGAGCGCTGCCAACAATTGAGATGTTCGCAGCGAGACGCGCACGCACCGCTGCTCCTCAACAACCGCCCAGTGATGCTAACGTCTGCTGAAGTAATTTCGATGCGAGTGCTTACGTGAAATACGCGCCGCTTTACGGCCATTGAATTTTGTGTGGTCTAAAGTCGGACGAAAGCGTATCGGAAAACCGCTCGCTCTCGATTTACAAAGCACGATATTTCACGTTCCGCGGACAATGCGGTTTTTCTTGCGCGGAGGAAATGTAAAACTACTGAGTCGCTTGCGGTACACGACTAAGTAGTGTCGAAAAAGACTGAAAATTGGAATTTTTAATGATGAAGAAGAACAAACGAAGTGAAATGTTTCATCTCTCCATCGTTTTTCGAAGATAACAAAGAACAAACGTTATACATTTTTGCATCTCTTTGTCTTTTTTTCATTCTCTTACAATTTCTTGTTTTATTTCACTTTACTCGGTAAAGTGTTTAAAATGACTCAGTCGTTTTTAATTTTTTTTTGTTTCAAGTAAAAGTAAAAATTAAATTTGGATATAGCCAACATATTATTAATATAAAATATGGAGCTAATGGTTACTAATAATGTTAATTTTGTTAATAGGGTTGCAGCAATTTTTTCATATAAATATTATATTTGTTGCCTCCTCTGTTATAATAACAATTTAGTCAACGTTGTTTGTATCCAGAAACATTTATTGTTCATAAAATCATATAATGACAGCACAATATTAAAGAAACACACGTAGAAAAAAGAATTAAGAAAATTTATGTTTCATTAGAAATCTGTAGCGTGATTTGAAAAAAAGTTTACACTTTTACGAAACAAAATTAATTACGAAAATAACAGTTTTGCGAAAAATACGTATTATCTTTTTTATTGTTCTCGTTAATTTAATATGCGAGATTTCAATAATTACTATTTGAAATAGTAAATTTTCATTAAAGTATGCTACGAATTCAAATGAAATAACAATTTTGTTAATTCGTTTTTTTGCGTTTATAACATACATGGAATATGTATGTAATAATACGTAAAACGATATTTCAGAATTTATTGAATACATGAATTTAAATATAATTTTTAAAATGAATAAATAATAATTACTATTAAAAACTTTATAAATTCTTTACGTCAAAATATAATAGAAAAAATAGAGATAATATAAGTATGTATTTCATTACAAAAATTTAAAATATTTAATTTATTAATACCTGAAAGTATTATGTTTATAAGTATTGATGTTTTGAAAGTTGGAATTAATCAAACCTTTTTCTTAATCTTAAATTAATTCATGCATTATTACACTATAAACTAATCAATCAGATTGTTTTTAGTTTTATTTACAAATTATTAAAAAATAGAATATATGTTACATATAGGTGGGTGGTTATATGGGTATCCGAGTATTCCAAACACTATTTTTTTTTTATTTGAAAATATCTTTAACTTTTGAAAAATATCGAAATGTAACTGATAAAAACTGACTTGCATCCGTAATGTATTTTATGTATTTTAAAATTAACTGTCGAAAATTCTACAGAATTGTACTAAAATTTGTAAACTTTTTTAACTTCATTGAAAAAAAACTTTTTATCCTTTTTTTCCATCTTACATGAATATATAAAACGTATGTAAATTTAAGACTTACTTTTTATTAGCACTTATCTCATATAATTTTCTTCGTAAATTACAATTTTACTCATTTAACCAATTTCATTGGTTAGATCATACTTTCTTGCTTTTAATGAATAGATACATTTCATACAAATTAAGTAATCTCTTCAGATTAAGACTATAATAAAAAAGACGTATTTTAATGGAAAATCCAAAACTACTAAAAATCATACTCACAAGAACTTCAATATTTTGGATTTTCCCGATATCAGTTACTCATTCAGCTTAAATTCACCTCTTTATCTTTATCTGAAGTCTTCTACAAAAATATTACCTAACTTTTCTTTAACTCTTGATCTTTTGTTATGAAAACACGTCTTTATCGTTTATTCTTCCGATGAAAATTTATTGTTTCAGCTTTACACCTAATTGGCTCGTGCTCATATTTAGATTTATAGGTGAGTTGGAAGCATAACAAAACAGTTGTACGAGAAGTATGAGGGAAATACCCGATTATCCGAATGAAACATTTTTCGGTCCTGAGTCAACACTACTGGCAGAAAAATATGATGCAAATTTTTGTTTTTACATTTCCCTAATAACATACCTTAACATTCACAGTTAACGTAAAATTAATGTTAAGCAGTGTAACACAAATTTAACGATAATTTAGTGTTAAAATAAATTTCACATAAATTCAGCATAACATATTTACATTGAATTAACAATCACTTTATTCTAAAAAATTAAATTATATGAAATTGTCTCATATTTTCTCCCCTTCTAAGTTGTGCTTTTCAAGTACGACTGTATATGAATACATAGAAAACCTTTTTTTTAACTGCAACGTTCATATTTTGCATGTTGACAGTATTTTTTATCTAATTAACCTGTAAAATATTGTTTATTGAACTTAAAAAGGTTTATAAATTCTGTATTTCTTGATATTTACGTTAATTTTTTGTTAACTTTACGTTAAATTTATGTTAAAGTTGATGCGAAATTTGTCTTAAATTGTGGACACCACTTGAAATCAATTTTACGTTAACTGTGTTATTAGGGTTGCTACTATTAAGATCAGATGAAAAAAAAAAGTTTTATATGAAATTGATTTTGATGTTCAACATGTGACATTTTGAAGCAACATTAAATTAATATAATATTGAATAAATTAAGACAATAAAAAAAATGTCGTAATAAAACTACTTGTAACAGGTCAAACTTCAAAAGGTATTTTCCTTGTTGACACAGACCGATGGTCCAACTGTGAATCGGGAATTTCGAAAAGGTTCATGACTCATGAGGGGCGGGACGTGCCGTATTTCATGAATAAAACTATACAGAACGATAATTTGAAATGTTTACAAAAAGAAACAAACAACGACTGATGGATCTTAAGTTACTTTAATTAGTTAAATATTGATAATGATTACATCTTTATTGCTACTACATTTTTGTTACAATTGATTTAACTCAATAAAAATAGCATCCGATAGAATCAAATAAATTATACTCTCATGACGTAAACATACATTTTATATTTATGTAATTACAAACATTTATTGGTTAATGTAATTAAATAATTAATTTCTTTATAAATTTATAAATAATGAGCATTTTACAGTATAAATATGTAAATATCTCTTAATTAAATCTATTATATATATATTATATAATACAAATATTATATATATATTAGGTATAAAATTGATTAAAAATCGAATCTCATTTATTTTTATTGTATTCATATTTTTTGTTCACAATTTTATAATCTCTTTTTCTTTTCTTTCTTTTATTTATTACAACCTTTTATAGAGTGACAGAAAGTTAATTTCCAAATGTGAAAAATAATTTCTGTTATATATTATATAATTTGTATTTGAATTGACGTAAATTGTAATGGATAGTTATTAAAAAATATTCTGAAAAGAAATACTCGAAAGGACGTAATTAAACATTATACTTCCAACATTTATAAAATTATGATATGAGGACATTGATCCGTGAGCTAGGTGCAGTTGTTAAGGAAATGCAATTAAAAAGTAATAAAAAACCAATTACAAGTTATTCAAAGTGAATTTACTACTGTCCAGGTCAAGCGGAATTGAAATTCAAATTAATCAAAGTAATGCTATCAAACAAATAATCGTATAAGACTTTGAAGTCGAAAGCTATTCAGTAAAATGAGATTTTTCTGATTTTAACCAGAAAATATGACTTAAGATAATTATAGTCAAAAATTCATAGCTGATTCATAGCTGAAAATGATCACAAAAATATATATAATATACAAAATATATAACAATATATCTTAATATATAGTAATATATATGATAATAAATATATACATGTAATGTATAAATAGTCTATATATAGTTTGTATATTATATATACTTAGTTCATATATAAATCATATACGAAGTGTAAATCACTTATTTATAGATAAGTTTTACACATATTATATGCATGAAAATCAATTAAGTTTCAAAACATAGATTTTTTTTGAACAATAAGAATATCATACGGCAAAAAAAGAGAAATAACAAATGTTACTTTATGTCTGTGAAAAAAAATGAAAAATACGGATCATATACGATGATGTATGGACCATGTACGGTCGGTATATAGTCATATACGTTTTTCGAATATCGTTTTCGGTAGTTTATGAACTTTGATCTTTAAACTTTGACTTTTGAACTTTTGACCCTATGTAAAATTATAATTCATTTCATATATGGTGACTTTATAAAAATTTATACAATAAAGTTTATTTCGTCCTACAGCATTTTATATCTCATTATATATATATATATACAATTTTATTATTTCATTTGATATAATGTATACATAATATATAATCAAATCCACGAGATTTCCGGTACAACCTGCAAATCAAACTTCATCGCGAATCATTTGAGCTCGACTCAGTTAAAGTCGTGCAATCATTTGCACACAATAGTTGCGATTTTATCGAGCGATGTGGCCCCATAAGGCACGAGAATTAGCCTTCGGTGACACCGCGGCTCCATCGCACAATGAGAAGGGGGAAAGTCGACGATGTCGAAAATCTTTTCGTGCGACTTGAACACTGCAACACGCGGTCACAACGAAACACCGTCCAATTGGGGGAGGCGCTAGTGGGCCGGCCTCGCTGAGCTGGTGGGGGAAGCGCCGACCAATCGGACGACGCGCGAAGTCACCGAGCGCCCCACCACTCGAGCCGGCCGAACGTCGAATTAAAGCGTGAAGGAGGCAGTGATAAAAATCTAACACACGCGCTGAAATCGTCAGTATTCGAATACCAAAGCTAAAGGTCGGTCGAGTCGAGTTTTATAAATAGTCAGATACAGGTGCTGCCGAGAATCCGTTCGGCTGCGAAACGCATTCGGTTAGTTCGCGTGGTGACGACGTCGAGTTAGTTTTTCGGCAGTAGTTTGGAAAAGTCGCCTGTATGATTGCGACGCAAAGACTAGATCCCTTTTCGATGGACAAGAAAACGGAATCGCTGTATAAAATGCAGAGCCACGAGTCCACGATCAACCAGATCGCTATGAGCCAAACTCCGAAGATGCAGCCATCGTCAAGTTAGTTTCTTTTTGGATTTTTTTTTCTTTTTATGTGTTGGAATTTGAATTAGTTAACTATTCTTTATAGTTAGACTTTTTAATAAATTTTTTGAGAATCAATTTTTGCAATTTCCGAATTTCAATTTGCTATTGATTTTAATTGTATTCAAAATTTGATGACGATGAATTAAAAATAATTTGGAAAGAATTGGAAATGCAAGATCCAGATCTAAGTTTAAAGTTATTTAAAATATTATATAATTAATTAATATAAATTAAATATTGAGACATAATTATTTCTTAATTCCACTTCTACATTCAATACACGTATTTTGCTTTGCAATTTGAGATTATAATTTCAATGTTTAAATATAATAGTCGAATATGAGGAATTTAAATGATACAATTCATTCTCTGAACAAAGTTTTTGAATTTCGTTTAATAAACAGAAATTTTTATCAAAGAAATACAAGCCTGAGGAATAAACTTATGAAAAAATTGTGTTGATATGAATCGAAACATGTATAATGTAAAATATCAACATTTTATATTATCATCATAAATTTCTAAATTTAATTTTTCATTTTTATCAACACATGAATAGTAAAATTTCCAAATTTCAAAAGTTTACAATCTCAAAAAATGATATTCAGAATTTTTATGTTACCTTCTTTGAGTTTAAGTCATAAATACAATAGAAAAGTGATAACGCCAAAATCATATGATTCTCGAGAAATGTTTGAATCACATCTACTGCACTCATCCTTGCATTCTAATTTTAAACATCAGAAATTCGAACATCGTAAATCACGTTGCTTGTGTTTACGTGAAAAAGTCTACTGTAAAGTGATTATCATAAACGCCTTTGCAACATTGAATGATATAATGGAACAAATTCGTCTTGAAAATGACTTTAAGAAAGCTTTGCCTTTTGTTTGTTTTGTTCGAACTGATTTGGACGATACTTAAATCTACCTTCTTAACTGCTCTCAATGAACACAGATTTCACTTATCAAAGGTATTTGTAAACTTTGCCTTCGAAATAATAAACTGCAATTTTTTTGTTAAAACGAAAACAATGAGACGATAAACTAGAAAGATCTCAATGAAACTTAAAACGTAAAACTAAAGAAATGTTGAGATAGAAAAGAAATCATTTTATTGCGTTCGACATGCTTCGAACGAGAATCGAGCCACGTCTATTTTCCGAGCAATTATTACAAACAAAAAAGTTTTGTCCAAACATGTCATGGAAAAGTGAATTAGAAAAAAGAATGTCGTGAGAGATTAAAGTCGCAGGGATCAAACGGAAAAAGTCCGACGCTGTCTTTGGTCTTGTGGTTTTGACTTTATCTTTTTCGAAAATAGCTTTATTAGTCGGGAATCGTGTCGGCCCTTTTTTTGTTCGTTCAAATGCTTCAAACTAAAAGCTTCAAAACTGATGTTTCTTTCTTTAAAATGTAATGTGTTAAATGATTCTGTACATTTAATATTACATTAATCAAGTTTAAGTGTGATGCTTATGGTATGGTATAGTATGGTGGAAAATGATAATGAAAAGATAAAATTTAATCTGTTGATCTAGAGATATAATAAGATAGATAGAATAAGATAAAAGAAGATAATAAGATATAATGAGATATCTAATTATATAATATATTATAAACTATATTATTTATTATAAATATATACAAATTGATATAAAAATATATACTCTGTTCGGAATTTTATAATTTAATACAAAAGTTAATACAAAAGTTAATTTTGAAACTAAGTATACATTTTCACGGAAAGTGACTTTTTCATTCTTCTGGAAACGTTAGATCAAGCTAACACCATAAGCTCGGGTGAAATCTCGCAATTTAAGTTCTCGTTCCTGCCAAGCGGCCAGGTAAAGATTAAAACAGTAAAACCCAATTTTTTGTCACTTTTCTTTGTTGGCGCCGACTTTGTGTACAACAACACACTTCCACAAATCACCCTTGCCTACGGGAAATCTCCCGAAAGGAGAAGTCATAATCGCGCTCTTCAAGCTTCATTTATGGCGCGCATTCAAATGCCGCATTGAGGCCGGGACGCCGAAAACTGTTTGGCTCATCATCACAATGTCGGCGATTCGCGGAAGTTGCCAGCCTCGGTTTCCGAAAGTACAACATTTTAATTAACGTAACGTAAATATTGTGTCAACACGTGGATCAGCCCGAGTCGAAAAAGTCGAATGAAGTATATTTATGGAAGGAAATCATAACCGTGCGGCCATTGTTTCGATTTTACGACGTGATTTAAAGAATTTCGACAAACCATCGCCGACTGGCCCGTTTTTTTTTTTTCGATCACTTTTATTACTCGAGGATAAAAATTGTATAAGTTAGTATCATTAACCATAAAACGACTGGACAAAAGAATGTGAAAACAAAGAAGTCAAGTTGAAGCGACGTTTTAATCGACTGAGAAATCGGATTGAATTTTCAAAAATAATTTTCTTACATCTATATATTCCTTCTGCCGTGGAATCTTAATTTAAGACGCAAGATTTGAAGACTTCATTTTAAAAAAATTATTGACTTCCTAATTGAATTCGGTATTTTGAATTAAAACAAATTCGTCAGAATAATTTTTCAAGAGTACTTGAAATTCCATTTACGATGAATGTATTTCTTCCAAAGTCAAAAAGTATCTCTTTTCGGGAAACGGATTCTTTGTTATGCAAATTTGGAGAAGTAAATTCTATTAAATTCAAGTTTTACTCCCGACAAGCAGATTTGTTTTACCGTAAGACGATATCTTGTCCCGGCAAGCGGATTCCTTTTACATCGAGTAAAATATTGTTTTTCAAGACCTCGAGCGGAAAAAATGGCTCGTTAGTCTTAACGAGAAAGTTCGTTTTACACGATTTCAGCTTAACCCTTTCAATAACGATCGGCGCGACGTCTTACTCACGACACGAAAATTCAGTTATGAAAAATTAACTAGGGTAAAGGGTCGAAATCCAGCCGGCTCGAGCGACCCCATCGGCGCCACGGGGAAACTGCAATTTCGCAGTGGCGATTATCGCGGCTGGCCGAAATTCACACGGTATCGCGACGCTTCATCAGTTTCTCGCGTTGTTTCTCCTCAATTTCGTTTCCATTAAACTCCAATCGGCCGCGTGTGAAATAAATAACATGTGGCATTTAAAAACAAGTGAGCCACTCGGTACATTTAAATGATCCGCCCACTCGTCCATGAGAAAGTGGCGCCAGATGGTCCGAGACGATCGAATCAGCGTGAATCGTGAACAGGTTGACGACCGTTACCGCTAAACATCGTTGACACCTAATTGATTTTTTTTTCTTTCTTCTTTTTTACCGATGAAATTACGAAGCGCAAAACTTTGGCGGAGAACAATTATATTGAACTAAGAAAATTCGGTCGATTCAAAAAATCGTTTGGCTAAATTGGCTTGCCAAATTTTTAACAATTTTTTTGGCAGTTTGGCCAAAAAATTTGATTGAATTAACAATATTTCGTCGAATTAACAAGATGATTAGTTAAATCAACGAAATTGTTCTTATTTCGACTAAAAGTTCAGTCAAATAAACAAATCTTGCCGCGTTGCGGTTTTTTCGTCCACAATTTTTCATCGGTAGCGTCACGAAATTGAGGCGCAGGGTAAAACAAAAACTTGCGCGTAATGAAGGGGAACTGTTGCAACGCTTAAACGTGGCTTCCTGCTGGGGTCGAAACCCCGGCGCGCGCGCGCGCACGCACACACGCGGTGGTCAAAAGCATAAGCAGATGACGTGGACAAACGGTAACCCTAATTACAACATCGACGGGCATCCTCGACGAAGAAGCGTGCGCGACTACGAGCACATGTCGCGAGATTCCCATGCTCGACTGACGATGTCTGCTACCTGTCGAGTGATTTCGACTAATATGAGGCACATTGATTTCACGATTAAACATTTCTTCCTGATTCCAGATACTTTTTAATAGAAAAACAAAGATTTTTTATGTAACTTATCGTGTAAAGAAACATTTTTTTTCTTATTTAGTCGATTTTTTTCATCAAGTTTAAAGTCGCTGTTCACCAATTACGATCAGTTAAAGTTGAAAATAAAACGTTAAATTCTTCGTGCAATTTCACGTGCTTTGTATAAAGATCTTATGATTTCGTCAATATACGACTCTTTTACCATCTACTTTTTTATTCAACGAAGAAGATAAAGAAATTAGGCACAGGATTCTAAGAAGCTTCGGTAGAACCACGTCAATTTTATTAATCAATGTTGCATACCCTTTTTACATCAAATCAGACTCAAACTCAACGGTAGAACAGAAAACAGATTGCCATCGTTTTATTGCAAAGTTCAGTCAAACCTGCTTGTTTCCTGTTCAGCGTCAAATATTCCCCCGTCTTCAATTGAATAATGCACGGTAATTGAAGGTATACGTCAAAAAGTGGTTTCGAGCGAATTAAACTTGCCGGTCGGAGACGTAGTGAAAAAAAAAAGGAAAGAAAGAAAAGGGTGGAAGACAACGGCGAAAGGAGAACAAAGGAACAAGAACAAATTAAAGACACGCAATTAGCACCAAAGGTTAATGCCTGTCATCAAGTTCCATAATCAATTCGTGGGTGCACTTCGGAATCGCCAGCGCGGGTAGGGTCACGTTAAAATCGCGTGCATAATTCACCGCGCAAGGACTTTCGTCGACGCGAGTCCACGACGACCTAAACGCGAGCATAAAAAATTTAGGCCGACGTAACTTTTTACGTCACTGGTTACGCCCACCATTCCTCGGGGCGAATGCAATTTTGATTGAGTTGCGTACTCTTGGCGCATCGCGTGCGACGGCATACGCGCTCCGGGAAAAAGTGGACTGCGCTCGCCTCGTTTTTCCCTCCTTTTCCCGACAGCCTTTCTTTTTTTGCATGAAACAAAGCCGCACCCTGTCATTCCGCGACGGGATGTCAATGCGTGCATGCGCGATGCACGTGAGGAGCCAAACGCGAATTAGCAACTTGGGTGAGTTCCCATGCATCAATTATGGGACCAGACGTGAATTTTCATCCGTCGAAACCGCAGCTCGCCGTTAAAGTTTAATGGACGATGAAAAGCCAGTAATAACGTCGTTTTCGAGAAGTACTTGTTTTCGATAGAACGATTCCGGGGAATATTGACAAGTTTACACAGTAAGGCCCCGGGGCTGAATGCCGTCAACAATGGCGAATTCGGTCAACGTTGCAATAACACGCGACGGAATAACCGTCTAAATTGAGTCTCTCAAAACAAAATCCTGACTGAGCCATTGTGCGGGGCGATGATGAAAAGCTGACGGAATGTCGGTGAATGGGCTGTAATGCAAACTTAAAAAGCGACGGACTATTGAGACGTCAGGCCACGGTAGGACAATATTTTCTCCGGCCGCGTATTTAGTTGTCGTCGATGGAATCGAAAAGTCTTACAATCTCACCGGAATACTTAGCCTTGTTTAGAGTGAAAAACCCGTTTACTGGGGAAAAACATCAGTTGGTGAATGACGGGAAGGTTGAATGGAGTCGATTTGTCGCCAGACCTGTACCTGTGTCGGGTCACGAGCATTGTGGCCCAAGTGCACGACGCCGAGGTTTGCGCCTATAAATGGTCCCGGCTTCTCGTCGCAACCCCGCCCACGCTATTCATTCAATGAGCGATCCTTCAACACACCGGATGTAGTTGCTGTATTCACCACTTCAAGTGAACATCCAGAAACACGAACCTTCGCCATATCGCAATCCACCGATCGCTTTCCATCAATAAAACAATCGTCGTTTAAACCCCCCTCTTGCCTTCGTCACGTTCGTCGATTAATTTATCACCAAGCGAGGGTGAAGTTATCGTTTCAGAAACGATTTCGTCGTAAAACATTTTTTTTTCACCTCGTATTCCTCCTTTTTGTCCAAGTGAACTAGATCTGATAATACGATCCAACGACTACTTGAATATATAATACGCATGTACCGGCTCTGGAATAATATTTTGTTAAGACGAGGGTCCACAGTCGTCCAATCATTTCTTTCAATTGCGTTTCAATAGAAAAGTTAAAACTTGTATTGTTCTTTGACAGATTCTGACTGGTATTGTTTATTGAAGGTCGTCTTATTTTGTATTTTCCTGTAAAATTAGAATTAAATGTAATGTAAAGAAGGAAATTTCACTTTCATTTATACGCCATCAAACATGAATTCGAAATTTTAATTTCTACCTTAAAATGAAATATTGATTTTCTTATCGTAATAATCTTATCTTTGCAGGTCGTATTCTATTCGACACGCCATGCAGAGTATGCAAGGACCACTCTTCAGGCAAACATTACGGGATATTTGCTTGCGATGGCTGCGCCGGTTTCTTCAAAAGGTCAATCCGCAAGAACCGACATTACGTGTGCAAAGCCAAGTCTGACGGCGGTGGTTGCATGGTGGATAAAGCTCACCGAAATCAGTGCCGGGCGTGTCGGCTCGCTAAATGCATTCAAGCTGGAATGAACAAAGATGGTGAGTATTAGAAGACTGATCATCTTAACGACAGTATAGACAAAGATTTTCGTAAATCCGTCGATCCGCTACATTATGCAACGTACTTGTTTTCTTTCAGCTGTGCAACACGAACGGGGACCACGAAATTCGACACTTCGTAGACAGATGGCCTTGTACTACAAAGAGCCCGATATTATGTCAACGATAGTTCCTCCCGCCGCAGCAGCATTGGATCTCGCCATGTCTAAAGCCCCAGTGGAACCTATAGTTAGTATGGCTGGATCGTCGCCCCAACACCCCGCAATGGTGCCACATCCTGTCATGAACTACTGTCCTTCCCTGCAATTCACAAAGGTAAATTCCATAGTTTTATTTAGTTTGAAATACCTCATCTTGAAGCCACTTAAAGCCACAATCCCTGCTTCAAGTTTCCAAATTTAATTCATGGTCATCTTATTTTAGGGTGCATTGAGTTTGGGAATACTGTCCGGAATGATGCCAGGCGGAAACATTGGAAATATTAGTAACATGAACAACGTCGGCGGTTACTCACCAAAGACAAAAGTCGCCGAGTGGCTTTGTGAACAGGCGGCCCGTCTCCTCTTCTTCAACGTCCACTGTACGAAACAGCTAACCACTGGATCCGGGGTTTGCCTGGAGGATCAGCTAATCCTCTTGGAGTCATCCTGGCGCGAACTCTTCATCCTGGCAACAGCTCAGTTCTTCCCCAACCTGGACCCATCGCCCATTCTTTCGACACTGCCGCCCTCCCAAAACGGAAACCTAGCTCAGGAAATCGACCGGTTTCGCGATATCGTCGCCAATTTCGACGCGTTGAAGCTGAACCCTGATGATTACAACTGTTTAAGGTCGGTCATCCTCTTTAAATCCGGCGTTGATCTGGAAATGATGTCCTCCAGCAGCAGCAGTAGTAGTGGCTCCGTGTCTCCCAACACCGAAGTCCACCGACTGCGCGATTTAGCGACGGTTATGAGGCTCAAAGATTGGGCCCAAATTACGTTGAGTCATCAGTTAAACAAACTCCCGTTCGGTACTTTGAAACTGGGCAATATTTTGCTTCTGATGCCGAGTCTTCGAACCGTCAGTGCTCCTGCCCTCGAAGAATTGTTTTTCAAGAAAACGATCGGTACTATCGCGATTGAGAAGATCATTTGCGACATGTATAGAAACCTTGCGTAGGAAAGTTGACGAAGTTGAGGCTTTACGTGCAATTTGTGATCTTAGCGATAGACAAGTAATGATTGAGATATAGTTAAGGGGGTTTAAATAATTTTCTATCGTTTTATTCAAAATATATTTTCTAATTTTATATGAATTACACTGTTGAATGTTTATTTTTTAGAAAATCAATAAAATGTTAGTAATAATCGGGTCGTTATATTTTGTAATTAATGTCCAGATATAATAACCTGTAAAACAACAAATCTCAATCAAGTTAGTAAATTCTTACTAATTTTTGTTTATCATAAATGATAAAAATTGATGTGACTAAAAACTGAAACGTTTCTAAGATGAAACGTTCATTTTAAAAACGTTTTATCCAATGTTTTCAAATATACTTTATTTGTAATTGTAAACATGTTTCAAATCCCTTCAATGAAATGTTTCCAAAAAGAAACAATTCATTCTTCAGTAATATTGAAAATTGTGCAAACAAATTAGATAAATAAATAATGAAAGACGAAAAAAAAGTATTAATAACATAAGTCAAAAAACATGCTACGAATTCTTTCAATGTACAGAAAGTTTACCAATTTTTTATTAGTTAAATAAATTTGATTTTTTATTTTTTTTATCATTAGATTTTTAATTTTGCAAACTTTTTACAATATGAGACTGTTTACTTTTCAAAGAATATTTGTAATTAGATGATAGTTTGCAATAATACATGAAAAAGACTGAGAACGCTACTCTTTTTCAAAAATAAATTTGCCCCCTTAATATCACCGAAACTGTGTATGTTTGTTTTCAACGATATAACTTTGCAAAAATTGTGGAATAATCGGTAAAAATGCAGTTTACAAAACTATAAAAAATGCAGTTTAAACAACTATACGCTGGAAACACTGGTGGATTTATAGCTGACAGTTCATATCCAACTTCAGACCTGGCCATAAACTGCATTTTAGCCGAATAATGATTAGTTTTGTAAATAGTTTTTGTAGAAAAATCATCATTTAATTGTAAAGAAACAGAATTCTGTGACTAAGAAATAATTTATTTATTATACATACAAAATGTGTACATACTGTTTTGTTTGTTCGTTTCTATACGTTGTAAATATAAATTACTGTTATACAATCGCTTCATATACTACGTTCAAAACTCATTTGTAAATTTAGAAATATGTACAAATAACGCAATGCGACTTGAATAAATCCGTCCGCCTTGGTGCAAACGGACAAAACATATTTTCTTTTCTTCTTATTTTTTTGATCCAAAATAATTTTAAGAACTGTTATAAGTATGTGTATTTTAAAAGCGGGAAAAGTCAAAAAAAGTTAAACCAAAATTTATACATGGAAAAATTATAACATTATATTTAAGACGAAAAAAAATTATAAAATAACAACAAATTTTTAAGATAATAATTTACAGTGATAAATTGATGATTACTGAATATAAGTAATTATAACATACAAATTTATGTTTGATAACCAGATTTTAAAAAGATTAACAATCTTTCCTCAGAATTTTTCCTGAACGTCTTCAAACAACGCGAAAAATATTCCACGCCTTACATTTTTGGAAGAATTTAGTGAAAATTTATTTCGGTTTTTTGCTTCAAAAACTGAAAACCGAAAAGGAAAAAGTCGTCTAAAATAATGATCACACGAATTATCACAGGTTTATTAAAATAGTTACGTAAAAAGTAAAAAGTTTTTTTTTGTTTGAAAATTTCTCCTCGTATTGTTTAGCAAACGAAAATATCAACTATTGTTAAAATCCAAATGCCCAGCAGCGTAGTTCCGAAAACAAAGTTTAATCCCGAATAAAAGAATGGCAAGTCAAATTATAAGGCATTATTTCGTTAAGAGGCGGAAGAGTGTAAAATGCGAGGAAAAATGTAGGTGTATTTGGAAGGGCACAATGGACAGCATTTTCATGGGTATTTCACGGTGATTTGAGCGGTAATCGCCGCACAAAGGACAGTCGCGTTCAACTTGCCGACCTGTCAAAGTATGTACGTTCTTAACGGTGCCGGGCCGTGTAATCAACTCTGCGCCGTCGCCAGCGTTTCCTTAAGATTCATTGACAGTTTTCACCTATAGTCTTGTCGCGCCGTTCGCTGCTACTGTGCGGACATTTCTTTTCATGGTTATTTAGACGCCACGCCTTTTCATCCCGTGACTCATTCATCGGAAATATGTCACCGAATAATCTTTCCTTCGACGACCTAGTTCTCGAAATATGCCATTTACAATACATTTTTTACGAAATTTGAAAAAATTTTCATTTTTAACTTATGTTTTTTTTTCTTGTTTATCTTTTTGAATGGTCTATTCGTCTAAAATGAACAAATTCATTGATTTGAATTTCGCGCGATTCGCAACGAGATTTACGGAATGATTTGATTGGTTAAGAAAAGCGTTACTCAACTCACTTCAGTATTTCCTGAAGTTTTTCTATGCGGGCGGAATATCTTAATAAATTTTTTGGTTATATGAAATAAACAATTTAATTATTTTGAATTGCGCGCCATTTGCAGACAAAGACCGAGCTTCACGGGGCAATTTAATTGGATAATAAAAGCGTTATTCAATCAACTTCATGGTTTAATCAACTTTGCCAATATGAAAAGAATATTTCTATTACTTGTCTATTCGTCTGAAATGAATAATTTAATGAAGTCAATCGAATTTCGCGCTATTTGCACTAAAATTCACGGAGCATTTTCATTGGACAATAAAAACGTTATTTAGCCAACTTCAGTTTCATCGACTTGTACTAAAATCGCTTCCTATTTTCGACATTAGAAAATAATAGATCTTTTCTCATTTCTGAAAGTGTTTGAAACGAAAAAAAAAAAAATGTTTACAAAGTATCTTAAATATTACATTATTTTTAATAAAAAGTATATTTTGTCTCAAGGGAGATAATAGTATAATTACCATCAATGTGTTCAAAAAATGAATGTCTGCAAACTAATAATTTTTGGAATAATGATAAAGAATTTTTAATTAGACATTAAATTACTAAAAAATATTAATTAAATAACTAATTATTACTTTACCTAATCATTTTTCGATATTTACTTACTTAAATGCCGTAATTCCCGTATTTAGTTCAATTACTAATTTTCAATGATTCAATTAATGAATAAGACCCAAAAATAACTTCAATATTTGAATTACATTTTTATTTGCGTCAAACTTTTTTATAACGCCCTGTAAGTCTTACGAAAAATGTCAAAAAACATAACAAAAAAGCCATTTATTTATTTGTTAGACAAATTTTTGATGTTCTTTAATGCATTCTGCCTTTACAACTGAATAGGAAATGAACTTTGTCCAAGTGTTGCTTCCAGTGTTTATCAAAAACATAATCGATGCGAGTGCAACAAAAGGTACTTTTTACAGTACCAGCAATGTATCATTCTTTCAGCAAAAACCCTTCAAGTGTCGCAATTCTTAAGAAGAAAAGACGTCGGAAATGTTCTCACGAAATGTTTTCTGTTGCGTTGCGATGCGGGACAACGGCGCTTACTGTGGCAATGGCTTTGAGTGACTCTTGTCGTTCACATGACTGAGCAATGAAATGTTGGTACTTGTGCACTATGTTTCTAACAGCGTTTTTCTCATCAATTTCGTTCGTTATCATGAACAATAAGTAAAATCAGAATTAAGTGCACAAAACACAATTACACGAGCAATAGTTTATTGACAAAGAAAACTGAATTTTAAGTTGGTAACCCAAAAAGGTAACCGAAGGATGACAGTACCAACTGAGACTTGAATTTAGTTCTTCATAGGCATTTTTATCTTTCAAGTAAACTGAAAACAAACATTTTTATTTATTGCAATTAATGATTAATCTCAAAAATCATAAACATTCTCGCCCAATCAAATCGTATTTGCCATACAAATTTTTTTAACTTTTTAAGCAACAAAAACCGGTTGTAACCAGATTTCGGCAACTTTTCTTCTCAAATAATCATCTTAGATAATAAAGTTAATGGCAACTCGAAATTAGCTCTACGTAACATTCAAATTAAGTTACCTCATAGTAACGTCATAATTAAGTTGGCCACAATGCATTTGGTATTGTATGAAGAAATGCGAATGGCGGGAAATTCAAAATTTTCAATCCTTGTTCGTTAAAAATATAGTATTCTCTAAGTAATAAATTTTATAGCACCCTGAAGTTGGTTCAGAGTAACACCAAATTTAAGTTGGCTACAAGTAATATGATCTCTTAAAAGAAGCTGGAAACGGCGGGAAATTCGAATGTATAATATCTATTTATTGTAACAAGTAAACAAATAAGCATAAGCGCACGTAAAACGTAACAATTTTCAATCTCTTTCGAACAAAATTCGCTGAAACCTGACTGGAAGTAACAACTTCATCGACCTAACGATAGATTCCAAACAGTAGAATCAAAACGTAAGCCAGCGTGAGTAGAGGCCCGGTAATGGCAATTAGTAACTTGGCGCAATGAAGTACTTGAGTAGCCGTATGTTAGCATTTTCGGCGAAGGGGATCGGAAGAGGATACTGTAGCCTTTCCGAGCGGATGAATAATCGCGGCCGGGCTCTCGTGACCGATGAATGTGTCGCCGACGATTGGTCGGCCACAACAACTTCGTCGGCTCGCATTGTGCGGTTATTACCCGCCTGAGAATTCCTGCGCTTAAAACAATGCCACGACGACGAGGCCGCCCTCCCCTCCGCCAAAGGGAAACAAACACCGGGGCCGGGAAGGGCCGAAGAAAAACAGCAAGTGGTTCCCAGCATGCGACGAGAGGGCGCACCTTGCCACCCCGCACGCTTTTGGCCAGCGGATACGAAGGAACAAAAATAGAAAGGAAAGGAGGAAGAGAGGAACGAAAAGCGGAGAGCAACAGTAACAAAACGCTATCGATGCTTTGGAGGATGAAAGGTGGCGTGTAATTGCAGCCGCGCGTAACAATGGGTCCTCGACTATGTTACATCGATTTGTCGGGCCGATTTTTCGCGATGGCCCCGGGGGCCACGTAATGTATGTCGTGACGAATCGCAAGTGGCACTTGAAAATCGCCGTATTGTCGCCTTTGTTTTGAGGTAACAAAACAGAAAAAGTGCTCCATACGAGACCAGCATTGTCGTCAATTAGAGATCGCTGCGAGGGGTGGCCCGGCTCGACGCGTATGCCCTCGTCCGCCGCGCTTTTAGTCTCGTCGGCGAGTCGCCTTCTGCAACTTCAAACCTTAATGCTTCGAATCGACTTTGCTTCCGAGTTTGGACTTTTCATCTGGCTTTGTATACCTAACGCGAATTTGTAATTACATTTCCGGAGAGATAGGGAAAGTTATTTTTTTAATAGACTGTACTGTATGAAATAAAAATTAAAAAATTTTGTTTGTTTCTTTTTTTTTTTTTGGTATATACGCTTCAAAAACAGGTGACTCGTTTTGAGACATTTTTTTATTCTTTAAACTCCAAAAGTATAACAATTTGGGCTAATAAGATTTTTATGGTGCCACAAAATGAAACGCTTGGTTTTGTAGTATAAATGAATTTGTAGACGTAAAGGAAAATCTTACGTTAAACTATATTAACCGATTTTTGAATTGATAATATATAATATAGAGCTGTGTTCTAAAATTATTTCGTCAAATTTAAGTTATCTATGTTGCGTGGATTAAAGCTTTCTGAACATGCATCACTTATATGAAGGGAGGCAAATTAAACAGGAAATGAATGAGGGATGTTCAATTCCATGGAATAATAATTATATAATGAATCACGAAATATACTACACGTACACTTGAATTCCAATAATATATTGCGAAATTACGAAAGATTATTACAATACTGACATTCAAGTGTTTCTCAATAATTAACAAATAAACAAAAATGAGTTAAAAAAAGATAAAAAATGTCGATTTTCTCTTAAATCTTCACTCACAAAAATCTTCACCTTCGTTCAAGAATCACAATGTTTTGCTATTATTTTCTTCGATTAAAACTTAATTTTATCTTGTCAAGACAATTTTTCTTAGCTTAATCACTTGGTATCTTGGATCAACGCAACTTTTCTTGGCTCAAGAAAATTTATTCTCGGCAAAATATCAAGATACATTTTGTCTTGAACCAAGAAATTTTTTCTATACTCAATGCATCCTTTTTGTGAGTGTTTTTTAATTTGCTTCAATTTTTAAAAGTAATCTAGACAATGTAAGTGAAAAGTGCAAGAAAATTTTCACATAAAGTATTAAAAAAAAAGGAAAAAAGAATATTTTACAAATAATTAAAGAAAATGCAACAATTGATCCTTTCTTATCATTTTTCAGTTTTATGTCATTTTCATCTGATTGGCAATGTCATGATTTTTGCGCCATTTTTGAACTATCCAAACTTTGCAATTTATTTCACAATCCATTTAAATTCATAAGACACTATGAATAACAATATCTCTGATCATATCAAATTATTTCCTCCGATGTAGACGTTCTAATTTCGTACAATATGTGTTTTGACAGTGCGAATCGAAGAAGACTCTAATGCCTTGGCTACGGCCCCGATATTCCATCTTAATCAACCCCAGCGGCCCGGCGCGTGTTTAATTTAAAAAGTTGCCCCACATCCCCCAAGTTACGTGTAAAAAAGCATCTAATACCGCACGATTCGCCGTGCCTGTTTTTCCGCCCGCTACCTTTTCTCCTTCTTCCCACCCCCTACCCTTCCGCTCCTCGTCCGACGTTACCTCGGCTGATCTGGGAATGAATTATTTGCACGTGCGACGTGTTTCGTCTCGTGTTAGGAATTTAATAAAGCAAAGCTCTTAGGGCTGAGGTGGGTCACCCTCGTTTCGCCGGGAGTTTACCTTGCGCCGCGCACCTCGAGCCTAATAGCGCGCGCACCCGTAGTTCGTGTCGGCGACAACTCGACCAAGGCCAAAATGGTGCCCATTGTTACGCACCGCCGATGCACCCATTATGTCTGCCTTGGATGGGAACAGATTATACGCCGGTCGCTGTCACTCGAAGGGCTCATCATTACGATGACACTGATGCCTCGCAGGGGGGAAAACGAGTCAGGCTTATTGTCTGAAACCGCTATCGTAAGGCCTGCAATTATCAGCTGCGGACCGGCGTTTTGGGCAAACACGTACACCGTTGAAATACTAATCACAGTTTTGACATCAAGAGGATGCGAAAAAAGCAGTCTCGGTGGAGACTCGGGAGTGAGCGTATTATGTTTAGGAACTGATGCAAGTTTGAGGAGGATATGTCGCAACTATGCAAATTTTCGGAGAAAAGTAGAATACGGAAAGTGGTTTCCATATAAGAAGTTTTAAGCTTTTTTTTTTTTTTTTTGACACTTAACATTACTTTGAGTTTATGAGAATAATCCATCTTTATGAGATAGAATCCATCCATTTATTTTTATGAGATATTTTTATGAAATATTATATGAGGAAAGCCATCTTTCAAAGATATGTTTTGGAAGAAAAACGGGACTGAAAAACTAGTCTCATTTTGTGACATTTTTGTTGGTACCTAACACCACTTTGGGTTTATGCGGCTAATAGAAAGATATTTTTGATACCTGAAATACTAGAAGCAAATATTGAAAGTTATTACTATATAAAATGTATCACGTTACTGCAGAGATACTTACTCTTGAAAGTAACTCGTTAATGTTACTATTACCGTTACTTGCTCTCAAAAGTAACTCGATACCGTTACTGTTACCGTTATATAGTGTTAAAAAATGTACACTGAAAACAAAATTAACGGGATTTCGTAATTTCAACTGAATTTTCAGTTAAAATTGTCATTACTGAAATTTTCAGTTGAAACAACTGAATATCAGTGCTTTGTTTTAATGAAAATTCGGTAAATCCATTTGAAAAGGTTACAACTGAAATTTTCGGTAGTTTCAACTGAACAGATTTTTCTCTGTGTAAAACGTTACAATTATTGTTTCTTCAAAAGAAAAAAGTAACGTCAACGTTACCGTTATATAAATAATGTGACATTTTTAAAGCATTACAGTTTCCATGACTTGCTTCTAAAAACTCTTTTATAAAGTTCCATTACTGTTACTTTGAAAAAAATGAAATAAAAAAATTGTAACATCACCGTTATCGTTACGTTACACATCACTTGTAAGGATTTTACTTTCAATGTTCAAGTTACATTACACGTAAAATGCATGATTTTTATCGCGTTACCGTTACTTGCTCCAAAAGTAATGCCATTATCGTTATCTCGAAAAAAAATAGCAACGTCAACATTACCGTACATTACTTGTAAACACATCACTCGTAAAAACGTTACTTTCAATGATTAAGTTACTTGGTAATTTCACATGGAAAGAAAGTACAACAACATACCTACTAGCAGGCTTATTGAACTTTTAGCGAACCACTTGAACCGCTTCCGTCGTTCAGCTGCGCCTACCTGAACGGCGACTTTCTTAACACAGAAAATATAACATGTGCTGTTAATAATCAAGTTTCTCATTTACATTATCTTTTACTATATTTTATGCAATGCAAACCGTTATAAAAATGACACCAACTGCAATACATGCAACGGTATTGCACAATGATTTTTCGCACAATTACAATTTTTTGAGTTATCGACTACAGATTGGGTTAAAACTTTCGATCGCGGTTATAATTTGTTTTCCATCATTTCGTTTGTCTTTAGAGCCTACGATTTTCTGTGATATTCAATACTACTTAAAAACAACTCGGTCGTTTTGAAGTTTTTTCGTGTGGGGTTATTTCATAAAAGATTAAACACTTTCTCGGCACGCGACCCCTTGCTTTGCGCAACTACCGTCGACGAAACTCGTCGTCGTAGAATTAGTCAACTTGGCCGATATATCCCGATTGGGAGCAGGTTTGCGAAATGAGGCCTCCATTATTGACGTGTAGGTACGCGCGCTTTGCTTTTCTAAGGAACAGCCACTTTTTCACAATGGCTGACTTCGTAAGGCAAAAATCAGAAAGTTAGGGACTACACCGCGACTCGTCTCGGGGATAATCGGGGGGTCGGACGAGTCCCGGGGGACGTGCAGCTGTCCAAAGAGGAACACCCATTGGCTTAGCCGAAGCGTCAGCCATACTGAATTTTTGCAGTCGGGTTTCTTTTTATAATGATAAATACCGCTCGGGCGCCCGAAAAGGGTCAATTTATTTTACAAAAGATAGTCAGTTGTGCAAACAAAGCGGCGCTATTGTCGTACCGACTTTCCTTCGCGAATCGCGGCCGTTTCGTTGACGGATTCAAACGTCATCGGTGATTTCGGATATCCAAAGTGATTCCAAACATTGTCCTCGATTACTTCTACGTCTTTAAGTTTAAACATGTCAATTGGTTTTTGAAGAAAAACAAAATTTTTTTCGGTTTATTCTTGGATAAAACTGATTGGACAATTTTCGGATAACATTAATTGAGCAATCAATTTTACAATACGATGGATTGAATCTTTGGATAAAACTGATTGTCATGATCAGCGAGATTAAGCTAATACGTCCTTTCGTTTCGGAATCAGAGGAATTATATCTATACGTGTCTTTTGTGTTTACTGACCGCTGGTGCATGGAATATTTTTCATGTGTCAAGCGCAAAAATCTCGGGGAAGTTTGTCCTCAAACAGAGCACGCGTCGAGTGTGTTATTAGAACAAATCTTCTTATAACGCTGTTAATTCGACAAAAGGACAAACGTGAGAGAATAATATAAGAATGGAGCGAGTTAGCGAGCGGAGCTTGGGTCGGGTCGTGTGTTACTACACCCCCGGGATTAATAGCAATTATTGCTTCAATGGCATATAGGCTAACCGCAAGCTATTCGCACGCCCATTTTTTTAGGTAACGGATAGTCTGAAATATCGGCTAATTCATCTCATCTTTGTTTGGGCAGATAATGAACCGACAATTATCGATTGTCATTTTTGAATGTTTATAAAATCTGATGCAATGTTTTATTGAACAAAATTATCTTGGACTAATTTTATGAATGTGATGTGCAATTTGTTTTCGGTTATTATAGGATCTATTTAGGTAGAGGTTTCATTTCATCAATATTTCAGATGTCGTGTTTTTAGATGATTGCACTAAAAATCAGGTAGTACTTTAAATAATTTCGTTAAACCAGCAACTTATTTTACTAGAAATGTATTGGACGTGAAAAAAATGAGTATTAATTTACAAAACTTACATTTCAAATTATAGAAACTCGAACCATTGAACGACGTTTATCATCGTCTAAGTAACATCCATTACAATTTTCTACTCTCCATTTTGTTTATATTCACTTAAAATCAGTTTCCACAATTGTTGACAAAATATCGATACGGTTGTTCTTTGACTTCCAATGACAGTGGATAGTAATCTCAAGTTTTATCGCACTTGGGTCAACTCCTATATGACATCCACATTTAACCGCTTGTCACATGTCACCCCTTCTGCCGTCGAAGACTCGGGTTTGGCTTGTTATAACTCCAATAATTATGTTACCAATGCGATCGCGGGACAAAGAACTGTCGACCAGCGTCGAATGGCTCGCGTCTTGCAACGCCAAAGAGAGAGATGACTATCCCGGTAGCCCAGCTGCCAGTAATCCTCCCTTTGTAATTTGCCTCCTAAACCCCCTGCCAATAGACCAGGCCTTGTTGATCTTCAACTTTTGCTCGCAGCCAAACACCACGAACTTCACTTAACGCGCTAGTTTCCTCTGCATTAAGAGTATATTTTCGTGATCAAGTGACGGTTTGTGTAAACTACCGCCTTGACATGACCGGAGAGAAAGAAAATATTTTCATTTTAGGAATGGGGTATCAACCATTAAAAATAAACAACGGACCACGGACAATTTTCGGTCGTTAAATCGTCGAAATGACGAAGAACTAAAGAAGAAATGTTGGTTATTAAGAAACGAAGGCCCGTCCATCCAAATGAGTGGGTACAACTGATATTATCTCAGCGTGATCGGACGAAAATCCTCGTGCTGGAAAAAAAGGTAATGGCTCATAATGTGACAAATATATTTTCGTGGACGGTGAATGGAAAGGAAACGCGGGATTTGTCGAAAATGGATAGGGTGGCTGCATCACTGTGCGCCAGTCGATGTCACCACGCTCCGAATATAATAGAGTCCGCGACTTTAATGGACTCGCTAATCCTCTTGGCTGTTTGCCGGAGAGGGCATCAATACAGACAGACATGCCGGGAACGCAGGCGAAAAATTGTAGGACAGGGGTGGTGACTGCAAAGAGCCGGGCGATTTTCTCCTAGCCTTGCATCGGGGGACAATAAGGGGATTGAGTCGACGCGGCACAATTGCAGCGCAGCACACTTCCATTTGACGTGTGTGTGCATGTGCCCTACGCCGACACGGATACACGCCCCTTGTGTGCAACCACTGGTGCGATGATACCTTGATTTCTCAAGTGACAAATTAAACACCCTACAGTTCCTGCATTAACATTTTTCTACCTCAGAACCAGGTTAAGTAACGTCACTTTTGAGGCATTCCGTTCTGAAACTCGCAAAGTATAACATCCAAAATTGGTAGTTTAAATTTAGAGTACGTTTTATTGATTTGTATGTTTTGTTATTATGGTTAATGAACGGTATGGTTACCTCAAAGTGATCTCCCCTTTTTTAAATACGTGATTAAGTAACGCTACTTTACCCCAACAAAAAATCTGTATAAGATATCCTGTGTAGGACCTTGAACCAAGAACCTACATAGAAGCCTATTTGGGATATCATGTAGGAAATCTTACCTTCTAGAAACCTATATGTGTTTTTTATTATGAATAATATTAATGTTTATATCGTACCTACATGGTAACCTACGTATGCTCCTAGATGATATGGGTTTCTACGTAGAATCTCAAAGTGGTTTGTATGCAGATACTTAAACCATATTCTAACATAGAATCTTATTCGGTATTGTGCGTAGGAAACCATATCATCTAGGAATCTATGGGAGTTTCTTTACGGGAGGTAATTTAATAAAAAAAATACCCACACGAAAACCTACATAAGTTCATAGATGGTACAGTTTCCTTTATAAAAGGATAATAGTGTACAAAAAAATACATAAAAAAATAAAACTTACACTCGTGCTTTTTGACTAGACACCTGCGATCAGAACACGAGAAACCTAAATACTCGGAAATACTAAAGAAATTCTGAATTATTAATGAAATAATAAAAAGATAGTCTAAAAAAATAAATAAATGAAACTTATTAAGTCAATAAATAAGTCACAACACCATGATATTTTTCAAAATGTGAAACTTCCGAATTTAAAAGTGTCTAAGCCGTTATAAAAATGACATTAATTACAATTCATTATTACATTTCTTTTCATTAAACTTTTAATTAAGAACACTTTCATACATTTTGCATTACTTCTTTTAATAATAAATTTATAAAAATAAATAGTTGTTATTCCAAAAAGTAAAAAGTAATATTTCTTTATTTATCTTCAAAATTTGTAATCAAAAACTTGTTAATTTATATTTGACACGACGTAAATAGTTAAGAAAATCGCTTATAAATAATTTACGGTAAGGCTTAAATCGAAAAGATTCTCATAAGCATTGAAACAGATAATTATGCAAAAAGAGTCACGGATTTGTGACCAATGCAACTTAAGTAAGGGTCGTTTCATCGAGATAAAATGTCACTGGTAAGAGAGAAGGGTAAAATATTAACAAAAAATCCTTCTTCAGATACCCCCTCATTATCATTTAACGGTAATTATATTGTGTATGTGTTTGTATATGTAAACCGTTACTGGTTAATATTAGAGGTTATTAGCAAAAAGAAAAAAATATCTTTACATATTTAAACATATATAAAACAAATTTTAATTTAAAACACTACTTCTTACATCTATGAAATCCTAAACATATTAAAAATATGTCTTGTTAGTTTTTATAATTTTTCGCTTACAATTCTTTTATGCTAAAATATCAAATCTTCGCACAGAAAAATTACAATATTTGGCAAAAAAGAATCTATTTACAGAAATTATGATCCAGCTGTCATAGAAGGATTTCTTATCTACCAACCTGATCAAATTCTACGACATGTAGAAAGAGATAAAAAATTGTATTTTTGTGAGGCAAATAATGTTTTTTCTCACTCTTAACGGACAAGAGGTCTTTTCTTCGACTATTTACAGTGAGAAAAACACGTTTTTCGAAAAGGAACATTGCAGGTTTCTTCTACTCGCGTAAAGAATTATAATTTCTCCTTCTATTATCAACAGCTGAAAACATTTGGTTCAAACATTTGGTCAGAAAATCAAATTTTCAACAACCCTGATTCAAAGTTCAGATTATTTTAGACAGAAAAATTTTTAGCTTGAAACCGTCTGCACGGAGAAAAAATTAGATCCACCTACAGATAAACGAATATATCTGAACGTTTTTATTTTAATTACCTATAATTTATGGTGTATATGGAATGGCATACATATGTAAAAAAATAAAATAAATATGATT
>JABFOV010000624.1:0-34629 GCA_022817685.1 Aradophagus sp. ZL-2020 | reverse complement strand
CATTTACATTTGAAAAAAAGACCGTGATAACCTAAATTGGGTCAAAATTAACTTTCTAATAACAGAAGCTTCTTCGAATTTTATTATCTACACATTATCCATTTTCAAGATAATTATGGTCAAGTTTAAAGTTGAAAGAAAAAAAAAAAATGCAGCGTTAAATAACTTGTAACATAACTCTTATAATCGTACTTGTAACATAACTCTTATAATCAAGGTTATTATTTGCCCGAAAACTATTATTATAATTTTGAATTAATTAATACTGTATAATTCTGTTCATTGTAACACCTAGTATTCTTTTGTAAGCCAAAAGTCAATTTTATTGAAAGCAATTTTAAAATTAAGTATAATATTGTGTTCGAAAAGTGTATGGGATTAAGATATTTTCATTATGAAGTCTGACTTTCAGATAAAATTATTTACAGTCTGGGTATTATTACTCATTAATTTAAATCTCTATTCATTAATTTAAATCAATATTGGACATAGTCATTAATCTGTAAAATTATACAGAACTTAAGTATAGCAGACTGAAAATTCGGTAGTAATTATGAGAAAGTTATAACAAATGAATAAAATAAGTTTATAAATATAAAATTAAATATTTTTTAGGGCTGGAGCAGTGGAGCAACTGCGCACGCACATGCGTCACTTAAATGCGTTGCATCCTCCAGAAAAACACAATGGCCAGACAATGGTCCAGCTATACGAAAAAGGCTATGGCAAGGACGCTGCAGGTATTGCAATGGAAGCCATTCGCTTTGCAAAGGGTTCGCAATTTGATGTTGTTCTGATCGACACCGCGGGTCGGATGCAGGACAACGAACCTCTGATGCGTGCCCTCGCTAAGCTCATCAAGGTCAATGAGCCGGACCTTGTACTTTTTGTCGGCGAAGCGCTTGTTGGTAACGAAGCCGTCGATCAGCTCGTGAAATTCAATAAGGCTTTGGCTGATTTTAGTAATTCATCGAACCCACACATCATCGATGGCATTGTGCTAACGAAATTTGACACTATCGATGACAAGGTGACGAGATTAATGTTAATTTTATTAAGTGACGATATTGACCCAGATTGACATATATAATTATTCAAACGAACAGAGCAGCCACAGAGTCTATTGAAATATGTTTGAATTAATGATTATCAGGAGTAATACAAAAAATTTGTGTATTAAAAAATGTATATTTGAGTATTCATATTTTTAGTTTAATTATTTAAATTATTTGTATTTGTTAAAAAAAGGTTGATATTTCTGTGGTAACCTTACTGAAACGATTGTCAATGGCTGTGGAAATGTAATAACGATATAAAAATGTAATTTTTTTTTCTCTAGATTTAACCGATTAATTATCGTATTTTCAGGTGGGAGCAGCAATTTCGATGACATACATTACTGGTCAGCCAATCGTATTTGTTGGCACTGGTCAAACCTACATGGATCTGAAATCCCTGAACGCAAAGGCTGTGGTACATGCTTTAATGAAATAAGCATTACGTTTTTATCTCCAAGTTAGTTTTAAGTGATTGTTTCCTAATTTTAACCTGCTTGTTGTACTACATTTTGATGTCAAAGTTTTTATCGTGTCAATCAATCAAAACTATCATAAAAATTTATGTCTCGGGGTGAAAAATATATTATATAAATAACAATGATGAATAAAGTAATTATAATTTTAATATAACAAAATAAATTGAACAAATGAAGAGACGAAGAACCAGAAAATGAAATGTTATTGACGATAAAATGAATTGTATAATCAGTGAAAATTGCGAATTTACATGAAACAACCTTAAATGTCATTTACAATTAAATACAAATAATTGTAAAGCAGAGTTTCATAAGTAAATTATAAATGTATATATATACATGAAATTATATAAATTCTACATCTAAGTAATTTTTTCAAAGCTGATCTTTAAAAAGAGACGCTTTTAGATTGTTGACTAACTTTTTATTTTTAATGGCTAAATAAAAGATTATTTTTTTAATCGATGACGAATTTTGAGTTTGTTATTGTAAGATTTAGTTATCTTTTATTTCTCTAAAACAATTTCATAATATACATTCATTCATCCGCAAAAAGTAAGTAACTAATTTTGATTTTTCAATTTACTTACTATTATTCATTCAAATATTCTTATTCATCTTTTTTGTGACGATACATATTTGACATAACACACTTCATGTATTGTTGGCCAGCTTTGCAAGCGTCATTTTCTTTGACTGTAAATGAATTATTAATTATTAATTTTTTATATACATTTAAGTGTTTGCATACTAATAATATCAAACGTAACAAGCAATTACCTTCTGCTGCACAATTGCGGGCAATTTCTTCCTCATATTTATTTTTACGATGAATGATATCAACAATATTTTCTACGTTGAATTCTCCGTTGTCATTGACCTGTTAAGTAAAAGTGACGACAAATTTTAAGTTCCTAATCTACTAACATAATATTTTAATGTAAATTATATTATATTTATTACACGTGAAATTTTATTTTTTGAAGTAATCATCCTTATAATTTTATAAATTATAACATTATTATAAATTTATTTGCTTTCTACTCACAAGTTTAAGTGTTTCCATCATACAGCCAGCAAAGCATTTCTTATCATCATCATCTTTTTCTGTAAATTTATCACAAAATTATTCCATAAACAAATATTTTCAAAATTTATTATTCATATCAGTTAATTTGCTGTCAAAAAGTTTACAAATCTTCTCTTTTAATATAGAAATGAATGTATTTGAGTATCATTGTACGAAAATTAATTAGTAAAACTGTCGTATTCTTGCGATTGTTGAAGTAGCATTTCTTCTTCAAGTACTATTAATTTTAAGACTAATCATGCATTACCAGTATTTACTAAATTTTATAAAGATAAACACTGTAGTAATAACAAAAAAGTTTAAAAATGTTTGAACATTTTTTGAGTATGCACTATCATTTTTAAATTGGAACTAGTGGTATATCAGTGTACATTTATTTCTGTAAGTACATAATATATAAGTTCGGAATTGAAAATATTTTCGTGAAAACCAATTTCCGTTTTAAGTAGAATGCTGGGAATCAAACCAAAGCTGAGAATTAAATAATAATACGTACTTTCACTCTAAATTCAACACAATTAAAATTAAAAGTTGCATATTTTTTCTTCCTATAAGTGTTTTATAATTTCATTTCTTCGAGCATGTATTTACCTTTGCATTGTTTCATCGCATCACGAACTTCAGGAACAAGCATCCACGACCCATCACCACCGCGTTTACCGTGTCCACCACCGGCGCTCTTTAAAAGGTTTGAAGAAAGATAAAATAGTAATGATTTGAAGTAATGTTTGCATGCGAAAAATGTGAAAGTTACTATGGCTTCAACAGAATATCATTGTTCAATTGTATCATTTAGGTATTTATCGCTAAATGTTTGCCAAATAAATATTTTCAGTAACAAATGGCTCAGAAGAGCGACACTTACAATCGCCGCGACTGAGATGAGAAGAATCAACCCGAAACGTATCATTGCAGCTTGTCAATTAAAGAACTGAAGTTGCGGTTGATCAAATGTTCCTTTTTATTTGCAACGACTCTGTTGTATTATGTAAAATAGTGACAGTTTCCTTATCGGAAATGTGCAATTAAATGCATGTTAAATCATAATTTGTATAGATGCTTAAAAAAAGGACAAGAAAATAAATGGCAGTGTGTATTTTTTAATGAAATGCTCGTATATGATCGTTTTTTTTTTTCGTTTTTAAATATCAAAACGTTAAGCAATTGTCCCCAGAAGTATTTAATGTGAACCGATGAATACTATAAACATGGAAGTTCTGTGAGAAAAAATTGTATATGTGTACTATTAAATTTTGGGTAAAATTAAAACTAATAAATAATTATTAAATTTGTTTAGTAAGAAAATTAGATAAAAGAAAAAAAAAAGACAAGCAAACATAAAAGTTTCCTTATGATGTAAAGTGACAACTGGCGATTAGTTGCACGAATTATAGACAATTTATTGAAACATGTTTCTATTACATTGTGAAAAGTTTTATATTTTTTACATAATATAATAATTTATATCATATCACTGTTTAGTAAAAACAATGCGCATTAACACTTAAATAGCGATTGTTATATTTTATAAATAGCTGTAAAATTAAATGTACACATTAAAATTAATCTACGATCATTTCACTGCACAATGCACTGCAAATTTTAACAACTAGTCAACAATACCACTCTGATGCAATTAGTTTATTAAATAATTACACAAACAACGTTTTAAAAATTCATATTTATACGCTCCATTTAACTACGTAAATTAACATAATTTTTTGATTGATTCGATGAATTCTGCTTTCCATTATTTTTGTACACCCTTATTAATTCAAAGCTCAGATAAATCGACTAAAAGCTTTAATTTTTTCAATATTTAGCGAATCACTAATTCGTTGATTTTGCTTTAATCTAAATAATAACATATATTTCAAACAGATCAACATTTATATATATATATATATTTTACACTTTTATTATAAAAATATTTGATAACTTTTATATAGCACCGTTACCTTAACAAACAAAAAAACAATTGCAAATTATTCATTAATCCCTCATTGTACATTCGTTTACAAAATTATGACTCGTACGTAAACGTAACGTTTAATCACCGTGTATGACGTACATACAACAGTCATTTAACGTATAAAAGAAGTATTTTGACGTTTTTATTTGATTTAGTCTTCGGAACAGCCGTTGTTTCAGATGTGACCCATAGGTAGCTGTTCGACCGTCCGTGCTCTTCCGTCTTTCTGCGGCGCATCGTCCGTAAGCTCCCAGTGCTCCGCGTCGTCGAACTTGTGCGCCTCTGTTACCGTCCCGCACAGCGGCAATTGCAAAAGCAATCCTGAAAGCGTGCATAATTTACGTCAAAAGCCCTTTATTTAACTTTTCAATTATTGTTCGTTCCTTATTCACTTGGCTTTTTGCTTCCGTCGATTTCGTTCGTTGAGTAACGCGTGAGCTGCAGTTTTACCATTTTAATATCAAAGTAATACGCAAAGATGAAAAATATTAATTCAGATTATATTGTACCGCGGCCGAAAAATTTTTATTCTGGCTTCAATAATTACGACCGTTTGTCTTTGTCGAAGTTTAATCTCGTCAAATAGAAGAATTTGCGAATTCAAGAATTTAAGAGATTTTTGTTCATTCGAGAATTTTGTTCTACGGAGAAATTTTTAACAAAATAATTTATTACGGATGGAACTTATAACGAGAATGTTTTGGAAAAACAACACGTTTACAAAAATTTTTTAACACGCGTAAATCATCGTTTCATAAAATCAATTGTACAGTACGGCTATTATCAATATTCCCGTGATTAAATTCGCGGGTTTGTCGGCGCCGTGACTTCTCGGAGACGTCGGTTTTATCGGCTCTATGTTTGCATTTACCTGTGATTAATCCCGATGCTATAGCAATAATCAAGGTGACCACGAGCGTCAGTAATTGATGCGCGGCCTGCTGGGCTGCCGTCCTATCAACGCCAGGCGAGATGCCATAATTATCTATCATTTCCGCAAGATGCATTCCGGAACTCGGCGCCCGCGCTGGGAATATCTGCAGAAAGAGGCATCGTTACGCGACAAATCAAATCCGGCCGAATTGTTCGGCAAATATTTCCCATTCAAACAGACGTTTATTTGAATAACATGATTCGACATTGCGCGCCCCGAGCGAACGTCCTCGCACAGACAAACAACTCAGAAACGCGGTCATTAGTCCGTTCATTCGATGCTCGCTTGTTTAATTAATACTTTGCAATTGGCCGAATTAACTTCTTTCACTCCCAAATTCGTTGAAATCAGCCTTCGTTACTAGTTTTTCGAATGTTTAAAGTTCAATTCCAGACTTTCGCAAAATCCTTTTCAATCGTTTGGATAGTGGAACACTGTTCAAATCATTTAAATCGTTACTTTTCTCAACGCGGCATATTGAAACATGCAGAAATAAAAATGAAAGTAAATAACTAAAATGTAAAGACAGGAGAAATGTTGTAAATTTTTGCATTAAATGAGACTTTATTTTTGGTTTTTTGTTTATCAACTAGTTGCACAGGCTTTCAGATGATTTCAGACATTCAACATACTGGATTTTTAATCAAGGCCACCTTGCGAAAATCCGCCAGTTTTCGTTCGGTTGCTTTTTAAATACATCCAGCGCGTGGTCGGATGCAACACTAATGAAATCATACATCGGTAAAAAGCCACGTTGCGCGTATTCCATTTCATCTCCGAACGATGCTCGCCCGCAGAAAACCGACCTTTCCGTCTGCGCGCATCAACTTCCGTTCTTCAATCATTTCTTTTTTGTCCGTCATTTATAATTCCTTTTTCTCGCAATTTTTCACATTTCTTATTTTACGAATTTTCTCGTAATTAGAAAAATTGTCGAAGCGAAGGAAATAATATATGCAGTGAAAAAGTTGCAGAAAAGAGGAATTTCGAGAAAAATCAACTCAACATTTTTGTTTTTAAGTTTTTCGGATAAAATGGTGAAAGCCGCAAATGGTAAAAGCGATATTTGTAACAACACGCGGTAATTTCTGCAACTAATCAGCGAGAGGTATTTAAACAATCGAATTTGCACCGGGTTTAGTCGACCGTATGGCTTTAAGGTTGGCTGACGAAGTTTCGGGTAAATGAACGAAATGCGCTTTGCGACTTTCGTTGCATTGCTCCAAGAACGGCCAAACTAAGAAACACAATTGAGCGGAACTGCGTCACCGAGTTAAGCCAAACTGTGTTTTGCGACTCGGGCGAGTTCGAATGAATTCGATCCAATTTTCACGTAATTCGTCAAGTTTTTGCAAATTGAATGTCCCACCCTTTCTTTTGTATTTTCTTTGTTTGCCTTTTGGTAGTAAGGAAATAAAATTTGACAAATTTTACCACATTACGTTGTAAGACCTATGTATGTTAAGGTTGTTTTAATGTCATCACGATTAAGTACGTTGAGTAAGTAAAACAGTTGACTTTTACATTCAGAGAATAAATGTAAATGAATTCTAAATACCATATTGTGAATATTCATTTGCATTTGTTTTATCAAATATCATTTAATAATTTTTATTCTGCAACAATATCAACAAACATGCATGCATTTAACTAGTTTTGAGTTACTTAAAGTTTTAGTAAAAATACTAATCATTTTTTTTATGTTAACAATCTTAAAAATCTAGAAAAGACAGTTTAACTTTAAAGTTTAACCAATCAAATCTCATTAGTCAGCATTGCAAATTCATCTTTAATTTTAAGATAAGTAAACTAAGAATTTCTTTTTTTATTGCAAAGTATGATCGAGCAAGTCAAATAGAATTGACGTGTTAAAAAGATGAGGCGTAACTTACCAAGACTATAAATACACGCGTATTGCAAACCAAGCGATTATCTAACGGCCGATTTCAATCTCGGCTTTCGACAAACACGTTGTCTGCGTTTTTGCGTTGCGGGCATTTAAATTCCACGAGAAAACGCGACGACAAAATATTCGTCAGACGCAAAAGTGGCTTCGCCACAGTTATTACCTCGTACAGGGAATAATGATACGTGTTCTCGTTCGCTAATCCCGCCATTAGAGCGCCAAATATTCCGGCGAGGACACCTGGCATTCCGTGTAAATTGTGCACGCCGCATGTGTCGTGGATGCGGAGACGTTTTTGGATCAGTGGCTACAATAAAAGAGAAAGAATTGGATTTAGATATGTCGTCTAGTTAACGAAAAGTTTTTAGTAAGAACGTCCAATTTTTTTGCTAGCAAACTAAATTTACCAAATTTTCAATACTTTTTTTTTATCCCACATAAACGAGTTGAATCTTTGACGAACCGTTCATTTAAAAGGATTTCAGTAAAAAAGAAATAAAAGAAACCGTTATTCTTTTATTTGAATAAATAAGGCGAATATGAATATATATCAGCAAATAATATAAAGTTTGGCCACTGTTTATCTTGCTATTGAAATCGCGTTTCTCAGATAGCCGCAAAAGTTTGCGCAAAATGCTGCTTGAGCTTGGCGCAAAGTAATGACCGGATATAATTACTCCGAGGGCTTAAGCAAATTCCATGTCTTTTTCTCGCTGTTTTTCTTCCCCCTTTCTTCGGCAGCGCCCCTCCCCTCCGCTCGCCGCCGCACATTCCAGCTTATCCCCGCGTCTTTGCTCTTCTTTTCTCGTTCTGTTTCTCTTTTCTTTCTTTATTTTTTTAAAGTCTTTTCGGCGCGGGATTAACGCGCCCGTAACTTTGCACCGATTATCAAGCAAACCATGCAATCGCGGCAACTTTTGAGCGCCGCGCATAAAACATCTCCGGCAATCTGGTTATTCGGATCAAGTCTAAAACCCGTAATCTTCCATCGGTAACTTTTCCAAGGCCGATATCGCAGGCTTTATCTCACGTTGGAAACGATCCGGGCGATATAGCTCGCGTTAATTGTTTTCACACGAGCACAATAATCACCACTGTTTAATGCGAAAGCTGGGTCAGCAGAATATCGTTTCGTTAATAACGGCTAATGTTCTGCGTTGAGAAAATTAGGGTAGTAAGTCTAACGATGATATTTTCCTATTGATCAATATTACATACTCTTTTGCGCCTGAATGTATCGTTTCGGCGAAAATAAAAGATTGCTTTTTCACCAACGCACATATTTTTAGAATGAAAAAGAATTTACTCGATCAAAAATCGCTGATAATTTCGTGAGAGTTACATGGGAATGTAAATTTTACTATCGATTGCAGGCGATTTAGCAAAGTTACACTCAAAAACGCCTATTAATTTTCTCATTATGCGATGTGCTAACGAACGAGAAAATTCACTCTTTGAATAACACAAGCCTCTGGAAAGTTACATGTTCGCATGTGATCAAACATCTGACCGATTATCCACTTAACGTTAATTAAAGCCAATGAGAAAAAATGTTACAAAAATAAAAAAAATTGCAAAGAATATGGCAGGTCCTATAATTTTCACTCAATGTGCGTCAAAACGAGCTCTTTAGTAACAGAAGCTTATTCTAATTGCCGCTTCTATGCGTGATTAACTTTCAAGCCAATTACGCATCCAATTAACAATGGAAAAAATACCGGGGAAACCAAAATTGCGTCAAAATCAACTCTCTGGTAACAAAAGCTTCTTTGAATTCGTTCCTCCACGCGTGATCATCTTCAAAGTCAATTATGGTCGACTTTAAAATTAAAAAAAAAAAAAAAAAACGCAGCGTCGAACAACATTGTCGATCAAAGTACTTGTAATGTAACTCTCACAATCGTGATTCTTGTTGGTCCGAATTTAAGACTCTTACGAAAACTAACATTATAATTTTCAATTAATTAATACTGTATAATTATACTGGTCAACTTCCGAAAGCCAAGAGTCGTTTTGTTTTAAACAAAACTTCGAAATAATTATAATCGGAACAGTACGTGAAACTTGCAATATCGACTCGAAGCTTTCAAACAATTTCTAACAAAATTGCGGCCGTATGATTAGCTTGCGATTGTTCGTAATTAGCCTCTCCCTTTACGTCATATAAAGTTATTAGGATGTGAATTGACGAACGGATTCACATATTTGCAATAATTCGTAAGTTGCAAATATTTGTCATCGCGAAATTTCGGCGAATAATTTTGATTGAAACCGCGTCTACTTGCGGCAAGATTAATTTCAAACATAATTACCGTCAGATATTTGTAGCCTATCACGCTAAGTGCTCCGGCAATACACCCAATGACTAATGCTCCAATTGGTTCGCACATCATACCTGTAATTCAGCGACAAATTATCGTCCTTGCTTATTCGCAATAAAAGAGCGCGGTCAAAGTTCGACTGGAAATTACATGTCAACTCTTTGATATTGGCAGAATTATTAACATTTTTTAATTTTAATAGATTAATATTATTATTATTAATATTTTAATATTATAATAATAAGATTAATATTATTAATCTTGCTATGAAAAATATCAAGAAACATCGAGTATATATTACAAAGACGCTATAATTTAAAAAAAAAACCTTGGGTGAAAAAATCATGTGACTATTTTGGCATAATTTTGACATTCATTTTATATTAAAACTACATGAATTTAATTTACTACAACATGATTCTTAAGTTTAAATTAAAAATCTCTTTGTGGCTTAACTGTGACTTAACTTTGTTCCTTGCAAACTTGGATGAAATGAAGTTAAAGCTAAAATTATAGTAAAAAATATTTACCAGCAGCGGTCCCGATGGCGACGCCTCCCGCGAGGGTCGAGTTTTGTACGTGAACCATATCAAATTTGTTGTCTTTGGTCACCAAAGCGGAAGTAGCGAACGCGACAACGCAGCTGGCCGATATCGACAGTAACGTATTTATAATTGCTCGTTGTTGATCGTCTCCCTCTAGCGAAGCGCTATTGAAGGAAGGCCAGAAAAGCCAAAGGAAAATCGTACCTGCCAACGAAGAAAAATTATATATTTTAATCTCATTATTTTAATAATCCGCGACTTATTTCTCGTGTCTTTAGAATCTTTTTTTACGAAAGCTTTTCGTTGAAGTTTACAATCTGCTGATAAGTTGTTATAAACAATATTCCAAAGAAGATTATAAATTTGTTTAATAATTTATGTTCAAATGTTTGTTAGAAATTTTAATATTGAAAACACTGATTTAAATTACAGCATTAAAAAGGTAAACAATATTTTTTATAACATTATTGATCATGTAATTAAAACTTATACTTTGAAAACGATTGATTGATTTGATTGGATATGTTTTTATTTTGCAATTTTCTTTGAATAGTTTATATGTCATACCTATCATAGCAAATATGTTGGACTGATAAGAGGCCACTTCCAAATTGTGCTCGTTTGGTTTTTCTTTTATGCCGAAAATAAAGCTTGCGGCAAGTCCAAAGTATGCTCCAAAAACGTGGACATACATACTGTCGCCGGCGTCTACAGCCTTTGGATATTAAGTAAGTTAATTAGTAAGTTAATTGATTGTAATTCACTTGTGATCAGTTCTGTTACCATTACATTGTTGAATAAAATATAAAACAATTAGATAAAAAACATTGTAATCTTTGAGTACGGAATTTCGTAACGTCTATTGTTTAAATTTTTTTAAGAACTTTTTAATAATTTTGCATTCATATTTTTGAAACAACAAAGCTCTAATTGTGGTTTAATGTAGCAGAGATTTTCTTTCCAGACAATGAACGTCATAGATATGTCTCAATTCAGAGATTTTGGTCAATCTGGATACATTCATTATACAGACATTTGTCACTTCGGGACATTGAACATACGGACAATTAAGCTTTCTCTCCCTAAGGAAACAAATTTATTGATACTGTGTTAAATCAAAGTTGTGGAAATCCTTGTAACAAACTTTAATCAATATTCATGAAACTGCTTAATTTAACTATCACCGAATTCAGTATTAACGAAAAAAAGAACATTAAAAACAAAAAATGTAATTTTGAGGATTTATAATAATATAATAATGACCACTCAAAAGAACAGGGCTTACGTAATTAGTTTAATTAAAATTAATGTCCAGAAAGTTCATATTAAAAGCTAAAATAACTTGTACATTATTCATAATAATATACAAAATATTACTTTACAATTAAAGCCGAGCGAACTGCGTCATAATTTTAATATCTGTAATAATATGTCGAGAAAAATATTTTTTTTCGTACAGTTATCAACAAACTTTATTTGAGATATGAACCAAAATTATAAGAGATATATTTTTCTTAAAGAAAAAAGATGATTATATCACATATTAAATCATTATACGAAATAAATGAAATAAATGAAAGCAATTGTAACCGATGTAACAAAGATGCATCGTTCCATATATGTACGTCAATATAATTAATCTTCCAGTAATTATTAGCATTTATGACGAACCATAAAGTAATGCTCGCCGATATGTTTGTTGACGGTGTACACAACGAGTTCGATAATCCCCATGAAGATGAGTTGCATGTAGGTCGTTTTGCCGAGGAGAGCCCCCATCGATATCAAAGGCGCAGCGACGGCAACGTCGGCGCCCAATAATCTGCAGTTAATGTCAATTGAAAACAAGTGCATTAGACTTCTGTTAAACGATAATATTAAATAACATTCAAAATATTTTCTATGAATATTACAATCGGAGATATTAGTTAAACCAACCATATTTGACCAACTAAATATTTACTTGGATCAATCAAATTTTTATTGAATCAACTAAATAGACTTATCAAATTACTAAATGAGCAGGCATACATTTTTTTGTGCCGGTCATTTGGTAGCTTTAACTAAAGAAATTCAACCAAATAATTTGGTTGAATCAACCAATTTTTTTTTTTTTTCCTAAGTGAAGCGTTTGCGATGCGGTCCATTACCCGTTTAATGACAGCGGTGCTTTGCCATCACTGCCTATGTTGGCCACGCCATCGCACAGCAGTGCCACTTGCACTAGAATCGCGCCAATCAAATAGGTCAGTCCGATTGCACTCTGTCCATATTTGCGCAAGAAGGTCATTAGGTAGCCAAAACCGACAAATATCATTACGTGCACGTCTTGATACACTGTCGAAATAAAATTGCCGCAGTTAAAGGCGTGAGATCAGTTTGCGTGTTGCAAATAAGTTTCGATGTGCAGATTTGATTAATTGAGTTGCACACAGATAGAGATTATATATATTTTAAATATAATATGTATGGTCACATATATACATGTAGATAGATACACAAATAAATACAAATGTAATATAAATAATACAATATAAATAAAATATAATTTTTCGCAAGTTCAGATATACAAAATTAATTTCAACATTGAGGTCAGCTTACATCGCTTGAGAATCATCGAACGAAATAAAATATTCTTGAATAGTTGACAAAAATATTTCCGTCCGATTAAAAGTAAACAAAACTTTAAGGCGAAAAACACTGCTTGCTAAAGTTAGTGGCGTTGATCCTCGAGAAAGCCATGTAACATTCGCAGCAGCGTTTTACTAGCAACTTCAATTTTCGCGCACACTAAAAGCTCAAATCATGGAGAATCGTCGCTTTGTAACTAGCTAAGTTTGTTTCAAAAACAGTCATACGCCTGAATAAATATCGCACGAACTTAATACCAGCATCGCGTGAATCCACTTTAAGGTTGTGTTTATGTACGCCCGGAGTGGCGTTTTGCGAAATCTCGATCATGCGTATATCGAGTCTGACAATTATTTCAAGCCAGTTGGACGACGGTTAACGTAACGCATGGTAGTCCAACATCATTAGAACAAGGGCCAAAGTTGCAGAGTAAATTTAATGTAACTCTAATATACGATGCTGTAATCGACATGTATTTTATAAAAAACATAATAGGCTAAAACATTGATAAAAACAAAAAATATTGAAAAATTCACATACAAACAAAAATAATAATATTCAAAACAAGTTGTTAATTTTGAATAAAAAAAGAAATTTAGAAATGAAAAATAAAATTGAATCAACTAAATCATGTAGCTAAATTACTTTCGGTTTAAATTACCAATTCACATTCTTTTACTTGGCGTTGCAAACGTCTGTATTTCATAATTTTGTTATTGTTTTGTAACGGAGGGATAATAACATAAAATATCTCGAAAATTGAACTATATAGTAAAAATGTTTGATTTACAATTTTAACTTAACATTTCTTGGACGATTATACTTACTAAACAAAACAAATTTGACAAGTTTATTTAACAGCAAGAACTACAGCTTTACTTATTCAAATATCAACAATGTTGTTTAGTTAATTCAACGAAACATTTATTTGACTAATATTAAATTAGAATGACACTTTCAACTGTGGCATTGATCGGAATATAGCGAACTATAGTAAATAACGAAATTGTGTATATTCCGATATTTACGCGTATAAAGTGAAATATCAGAGATACTTCTTTCCAACGGAAGGTGTTGCGTAAAAGCGTAAACTTAGTTATTAACGGCGGCGCGAGAATGGCGCATAACAACCCTACGGTGTCCCATACGGTAGCGCGACTTTCTCGAAAGTTTGCTTCATCGGAGTTGAACGACTTTCGACGTCTCGCGAGTGCTAGAAAATCGTTATGTTTTGGATACGTTTGACCGTCTTCGATCCTGCGTGCTCCATAATTCGTTTAAAATTGGCTTTTGATAAGTAATTTTGACACAAATTTCAGTGAGGAAAACTTTATTTCTTACGAGAGTGTTACCTATTTTCATATGAAAATTTAGTTTGATGACACTTCAGATGGCTAGACGTTTTTAACATCTTCAAATAGAATTTTTGAATGACTTATGTTAAAGTTGTAGAGACTTATAAAAATTATAACGATATTGTCCACAAGTTATTTATAACTTATCACTCCTTATATTTTATTTTCATATTACATTAATTATTTTACATTTTTTATTCTTTATGAGTTATTATATTGTTTTATTTCATTATATACGTTACTTATGATTTATTATTCATGAGTCATGAGTAATTTCAATTTATAAGTAAATGCTGTGTCAGAATTGTATTATGATTTCTCATAAGTTGAACATTAGTCATTCAAAACTTCTTCTTGGATTGATATTCATTCAACGATGAAGAAAAATCGATGAACGATAAAGACATTTCGTGTTCGGCAAGTTTCTGCGTATAAAAAAAATTTAATTCTACACAAAATTTTTAAAAATATTACTTGCTACAAACAAAAGCTACTTGCTGCAAAAGGTTTTGTTGTTTTCATTAATTTTATTGTTTAAAGTATATAATACAATAAAATAAAATGTAAAAATAAATATAAAATAAATTATACTAAATTGATTAAAAAAATTACGGCAAAATAAAAGTAATAACAAACGTGTTTTGCGTGGTTTTTGTGTAGCTCATAAACTTACGTGTGTACGAGGTAGGCAAGGCGTTCGGTTTTCCATTTAGATGAGGTGCAAAGCTGTTCTGTCGATTACTCGCGTTAACTTCAGCACTGTAATCGAAAGTTGCTAAAAAGCCACAAAAAAGGAAGCCCTCGACAAATATGAGCGTAATAGCTAACGCCGGACCGTTCGCCATCGTGCTCCTGTTTTTCTTTCTTATCACGCGTTCGGTCTCGTTATGATAAATACGAGACTTTCAGTTAATTTTTAATCAAACAAAAATCGATAAGAAATGCATACGATCATGAACGCGGAGGACAGAAAAAGAACATCGTTGGATTTCACTTTCTCGAGCTTATTTTAATCACTTGCAACTTAACTTGAATTTAATTGAATTCTGTTTTTGATTTCTTTTTTTGGTCCATCGGCTTCGTGATGTCTATGACATTCAGCCAATACTAAAAGTGATACTGCTGTAGCGAGGGATCGTTTAAATAAAAGATGGGAATCTGTGCGTCGTCAGGCCAACAGCTTGGGTCAGAAGGGTGTTTGAACTTTGCAGTCACCATTGTTGTTAATGTAAATTTCATCACTCGTTGTAATTGCAAATAAACATCTTGTAGAAATGATAGCCACACATGTTTCGAAGTTGAATGGATAAGATGAATAGAAATAGCTAATTGTCATTCACAATATAAATTTATAATATTTAGTACGATTATAATATTTTTTGTTGCATTAGTGTTTTTTAATTATCGACTAGAAGCTGATAGCTTTAAAAATATTAGTAACAATCTTTACTGTTTACTTTTATTGATTTACTTTTTGTCACGTAAATCAATATTGTTGTGAGATTATTATACGTAGACTAAAATATTTTAAATAAATATTCAGAAAACTTTTTTATTAAATATGTATATAATAAAATTAAAAGATGTCAATTTGCTACATGAATTAATCAAATCAGCGTTACTCGGTAAACCCACCTAGACAATGAAAAGTATAATGTTTGTTTCATCAAGAAATGTCATTTGTATAAAGAAATTAATAAAAAGAAATGAAATTATAGATAAATACTTTTTTTTTATGTAGAAAAGACCAGATGAGCAAATTGTATCAAAATTAATTTTTATAATTATAATTGCGAAACAAATGTATACAACCGTTTCGCAATTTTAACTTCACATTTAATCAACGTTATTTCAACTAGTGTGTTTTATTAGTATTCTGCTGTATAAAAAACTTTTTGCACCAACAAAAGCTTATACACTTTCGCCTTTATCCTCATGAAAATGAGATCTATAAAACTAGCCAAAAATTCAAATCAGGTCGTTTAATTAGCGATACATAATTCAACCACGTTTAATCTATATTGAAACGAAAATCCCTGGCAAAGGGAATTCCCAAGAAAAAAAGTCGCGCGAAGTCGTGACGCGGTGTCACGTATCTTCGATTACCAAGTCCGGGAGTTATACTGACCAAATTATATGAAATTCCATTTCGGAGGGTCCCGGAGCCCGGCTTTTAGTCCGGCGGTCGAAAAAATTGAATTAATTAAGCCAGTTTACGAGGACACAAGCCAAGTTCAGTTATTAATGAAATAATTATGTGAAAGTTTGGCCGGCCGGGACCAAAGTTTACGGGAGTAAGACGTGGTTTCACGTCGGCCGCGTGAATCGTTTTATGGCTTCGGACGTTAAATCATTATTGCTTGCCAAAAGCACCTGGACCTGGCCCCCGGCATTGAGTACACACGTCCACGAGCTACGTCACGCCAGCGCCACTCGTAAAGTCGCAGCTCACCATCACTTTCATGTCCAAACATTTGCATACGGGATTTCGAATTACGAGCCTGATTCACGTCCGGATTATAATTTCATCAGAAATGACTTTACGATCATTGCTTATTAAAGTAGAATGTCACCTCTACTTTACCGACGCCGCTAAATTAAGCGCCGTTTTTTTGCTTCAAGTATGACGCGAAAGTTGAAATCAAAGTTTATAGTTTTGTTAATCTTGATTTGGTTTGATACCTGCTGAACGTCTCAAATGATTTAATAATACGTTCTCCGTACAACATTCATGCAAATATATCAACGGATATTAAAAAAGAGATATATGCATATTAAAACTGTAGACTGTTGGAGAATTTTTTAACGTTTTAATGTTCAACCGAAAAAATTTTGAAAATATACCGGAAAAACTGTATTACATAGTTTTATATTTGTTTTCATTTTTTTAAATTTTTTAAATTTTGTGTTGAAAATGTTTTTATTACAATCATATAACAATTGCCAACAACATAAATATGCGAACGACATAAATAATAAACACCAGTATAAGTTCTTTTCAATTCGAAAAGGTATGACTGAATGGTAAATGAATTAATTTTCCATAATACCGTCTGCTCGCTTTTGATTCACTTTTAAAGCTGCTACAACATATTCATTTTTCCTGCATGTTCAATTTTGACATTATAAATATTTATAATCCCTATCCGTGATCCAGCGTCGTTGTTTCGTAAGCATTTGTAAAAGGTTTTAAAAGACTGATCTAAGTTTTTCGGTTTATTATCATATTACATTATATTTTAATTATTGTATAATTTCATTATTGTTTCAAGTCGTGTTTAATTTTATCTCATAAGACAACGATAATACTAAACAATTAAAATAAATAAAAAAAGCAGAAAGTAAAAGAAAATGGAAGCCGCGTAAAAACGCGGATTTATCTTGCCGCGTCCACGATTTCACGTAGCAATGCATTAAATATACTCACTTGGATAAACGCGCAATGAATCTCTTTCTTTTCCGCCATTGGGACCTGAAATATTGAAAGGAGAATTCTTGAGATAAGTGGATGCCTGAGAAGGAACCTGTCTTATCAAGGCGGCTTGGGATAAGAAGGGCAGACGTGTTCTTACAAATTTTTTATTGAAAAAATAAGAAACCGCTCGAGAATTGTTATGCAAACAAAAAAACTTTGCTCGCAATTATCGAACTATAACTCGACTTAAAATGACGTTAACTGAAATTATATTTGTTGTAAGAAGTACAATAAACCTGGACGAACAAACTTTATGAAAGTCATTCAAATATTTGAATCAATTTTCGCGAAAATTAAGTTCGATTAAAATCAATTTATGTAATTATTAATCACGTTATTCAAACATAATTTCCCAGGAGAAATATGAGAAATTGATATGGCTCTAATAAAAAACTTCTTTTTTTTTCATTTGGGCCATGTCTGGGCCAGATCAATAAAATATTTTCTACCAGGACCACATTAATGCCATGGCTTACATCCCTGCCATTATTATATAAATGTTTACTAGGGTTGCATTATACTTGCTAAAGTAAATATCAAATTCACATTTGTCTGTCTATAAAATAATGTTTAAAATCTTTTTTATGTCAACGCAAATAAATTAAATTAACCCTCGATACAACTCTATTAAACGCTCATTATTTATTTCCTGTGCAAATTATCCCAAAAAAGTACCCGTCGACAATACTACAATAACAAAATAATGAATAATCGTTACGACACGTTTAACCCAGCTACATCAAAATGTAATAGAAATAGTCCACTAACATGGCCAATGAAGCGAAATAATGTACAAACGTTGACAATGCGGTTGAAATGTAAATCAGCGGAGGGCGCGCGGGCATTTACGTTTATACTAAGTAAACGTTGTGATTATCATTGTATTATGCATTTGGTGGCCAACGCCGGGCGCTTCGCCGTTTTCACGTCGACGGCGCGCGCTTTTTCTTCATCCCCGCAAACGCCGCCGAATGTTATGCTTGCGTTACGTATGGTAATCACGTTGACACGGCCGATGTGTTACGCCGTGCCGGCACGACTGTGAACACGAATACGGCGGCGTAATTGAATGCGAGATGTTTGCTAAGATACTCACCCGAGTAATTTCTTAGTGTATTAACTCGTGCACTGGGTCCGTACGTCATCAAGGCGCCCATTAATATCAAAATAATCACCTGCAGTCCGAGCAGCAGCAGCACGTGCTGCTTCATGTTCAGCAGCATCGGCAGACCCTGCGTTTCAACGATAAAATTCCCATTACTTGCGGTCTCGCTTCGATTTCGCCTTGACGACGTCCTCGGAGTAATACCTTTATAGGATCTTCGATCATAGATATTACATAAAGTAAGCTTACGCTAATTGAACTACAGGCAAGGATGTGTGTAATTTACGAATCGTGAACATCGAGCGTTAGAAATTCGGTGGTAAAATAACACTGTCAAGCGACAAGGGTGCATTACAAAAACAAACGTCTTGTTTTGAAACATTTCTTTGTATTATATGCATTAATTGTATTATTTGTCAACTTACAAGCGTCTTAGATACACTTACTTAAAACATTTAAAAACGTTTGTTACAAATGTTCCAAAAACGTCTGACGAATTTTTGTGTTTTGTTTTTATGATTTTAATGTTTTCGACCAGGGAAACTCTTACGGGTCTTTATTTCAAACACGTTGAAAGTGTTAAAAATATTTTCTAATATTAAAATAATAATTACAAAATGTCTCTCAAGTGATTACAAAAAGCATGAAAATGAAATGCTTTCGCAACGGCAATGGAACAAAGAGCATTTCGCCCGTAACCACTACATATGTAATCATTTGCAGTGCATACGCAACATTCATTCGAGCATACATACCATTGCGCGTTATAGTCGCACATAAGCATTACATGCGTATCACGCTGTCAAATTTATGCCTGGTCAGAACGAACCCGATAAGTCTGACAGCAATTAAGAAACAAAGTGCGCGACCTTCTTTGGACTGGTTTCCCAATTGCGTCGGCTCGCACAATGAACGCGATGACGAACGGTCGAACGTTATTGACTCTATTTTATATAGTAATATAATACGTTATATGCAGAATTAATACATATGCACATGAATTCGGGACCATAAATTGTCGCGAATGTTAACGTGCCTAGCCGGGATACGTGAAAATGTAAATTATACCATCATTAACAAGCGCCGCAAGCGGATGCAAGAAGGGCGCATTACTGAGCGGGGAAAAAGTTTAATTTCGGCTCATAATGAAAATAATTGTTTTCGCCTGTCTGACGAACTGTTCTGGCCGAAAAAAGTCCACCGCTTGGTGCATTGATAAATGTCACCGGGACTACGTTAGCCAGTTGAAACTAATTTGCTTGACGCAAAAATATAGACTCCTGGAAATTGATAATGCAAGTCTTTTTGAAACAATGTATTCAAAGTCTGATAGCAAAACGAAACATAGAACTGGAATGTCTTATAATATGTTTGATGAATATCGGAAGTTAGTAAGGAAGAAAATATTATTTTATAAGATATGCTGCAAAAAGAAATTTCTTGGTGGAAAAGGTAGTTTAAAAACTGTTAAATTAATTTGTTAAGTAGTTTTTAAGAGAACTTTAAGAAGGGTAAAGTTCGCATGAAAGTGTTACAAACATTTTGATTCAAGTATAGTTCCAAATGTTTTTGTAAATTATGTTATGTAATTAAGTTATAACTGGTGGTCAAGTTGGTTTGAGCTAAATTAGAGTTTTACATTTTGGCCGAAATTTCGGCCCATACATATCTAGTAATTATGAAATTAAAGTGACGGTATTTGTACCACGTAATTTATTAATAATCTTAGAGGGCATTTGTTTATGCTCTCGGCCGTGTCAAAATCTGAAGGGTATTTCACAAATTCACGTGATGGAATTGAAGGTGCGCCGGACGTGCTGTAGTAGTAGCTTGTTACGAGCAACTGTGAAATGGTCGTTTGCATTATTCCGTAACATGTTCGTTTGTCTGTGTAGTCGTTTACTTTTCATTCGGGCGCACTTTTTTCGCTATTTTCGTGCTTCCTTTCACGAAGAAAAATGCTTCATTAACATTACTGGACGAAAAATGTTAATGATTCGTTAAAAGTGTTTTTGCAAGTCAATGGAATGATTAATATTCAGATTAATAATTTACTTATACAAAATTTAAATATTGTTGTTGTGTAAATAAGTATTGAATTTAATTTAGCAACAATTTATTAAATCCTATTGAAAATAATGGGATGGATATGATCCTGTAAAATCAGTCTTATTGATTTTGATAGGATCAAAGTAGACTTATTCCGCCACAGGAAAAATTTTTTGAAGACAACACTTGTTCAATAATAATAATAATAATGATAATAATAATAATAATAATAATAATAATAATAATAATAATAATAATATATACAAAATTATTCTGTTACGTTATGTGGAAAGTATTTATTATTGATATAACTACAAGAAGTCAAGAAAACTCAAATATGATCATTACATATATATGAACTTGTAGATCAATAATTCAATCAATAAAATGTAGAACAAGTGATTGAATTTGCGTGATGTCATACGGTGTAGAGAAAATTTGTACGATAAGCGTTGAACAGTGATTCAATATTGAACATCGACAGCCATATACATAAATAGTTTGTTTAAAAATGACAATGGTAACCAAAAGTATTTTAAGTAAGTGAACATATTTTTCATAAACAATTTAATCCAAAATGTTTATTCACAAATTGTCACTTGTGTTTTGAAGTTAACTGACTTGCTGTTTAAATATCCCAATTCTCATCACCGTAATACATATTAATTATTTTGAATTTGAGATACATTATATATCGTATATATTCACTGATTCATTAAATTGTAATAAACTTTTGGTAACCGAAAGATGCAAAATCAAACTAAAACAGTTTTGAGTAAAGCAACTGAAAAATGTCTTAAAGCCAGTTTTACTTTGGTTCAAAATAAACATTAAATGAATAAAAAATAATTGAATAAAATTACTAATGTAGATACTTATATAATATACTTGAAACTTATACTTGAACCTTTTGAAGCATACTTGAATCAATCATATATTATTTGAATCGAGTATATATGATAATCTGAAATTTATTTGATAATAAATACTATTCGTTTCAAGTGTCTTATATATACTTGATCCAAGATCGTCACCTTCAACCAGCTTCGTTGTTGGTACGAAGACATTTTTCTTATCTTAGCAAAACCAGTAAATGTAAATACCGGAACCGAAGTGTTGAATACCTGTGCCATTTTTCGTCAATTCCCTTAAGACGGAAGTTGCAGTGGCGTGCGGCCGAAGATCAATATTCCTCAAGTTGGTAATTTGTTGTTGTTGCGTTGAAGCGTGCTAGCATGGTAGCGAGCGAGCGCCGGCCGATTTTCGGCAGCCAGCAGTTGCGGATTATCGCGCGGAATCCACGCTCCGTTCACCGGCCGATCGACGGCTGCACACTGCCCACTGACCTCGCCGACTCGATCACCCCAGCGGATATAGGCTATTCTCTTTAATGCCAATGCTATTGATGCCGAATAGCGCTGCTGCATTTCTGTGTGGCTTGCTCGTGTTGGCCGCTCCCATAACTTGCCGTTATGCCGCGTGCAAAGCGCATCACGTGCGTGTGATGTACATTGTAATTAAAGCGGAAATACCCTTAAGACGTTGCAATGGTAACAATCACTCTTGGATGTTGGTCGATTGTAAGTTGCTGGACGTCGTCGGAACCTGTGTTGGCGAACCTTTTGCTGAACAAATGCATTACAAATTATTAAGAAGATTTAAAAAATTCGAAAATGGATTTAGAAGTGAAAGCGTTAGAGAAACCAAAGTCTTATTTTGAGTTAATTTTTATGAAAGGGATACCGAAAGTATCAAAATCCGAGACACTGTTGGAGTTTTAGACACGAAAAATATCTTAAAATGAGACATGTTTCTGCAGAGAAATTATTTGGAACTTTGTTGGAGTCGTTGGGAATCGTTGTCTTCTTTCTGTTAGGACTTAGGATTCTAATATTTCATTTTTACTGTCCATTTAAAGGTCTTTATGATTTTTTTCATTTACCTTAATAATCATGCGGTTATTGTACTGTCAATTCTGTGTTTTCATTTTGACAAAGTACGTCGCTATTTTAAAATATAAATATAATTGAGTCAATAAATACCAGAATAATATTTTAATTGCTATAATCGATGTTTCATTAGCTTTCTTGCCTCTATCGTTTGCAATTATACGAATTAATTATTGGAATTTATGTAATACAATATTATACAAATATCAATTTTCCGATAGAAATATGTGTACAAACGTATCAATAGAATAAGATATGGAGCAGGCGTATTAACAGTTTTTGAAATGACATATATCTATATGATTTTCCGAAATAATGTTCTAATGAAACGTTATAATGAATTTCACAACGAAAACTGCTATTTGTATTTATGTCATTATTGAAACAATGCTACCGATCACGAAGTTCAAACAACAAACATGATTTGTGAATTAATTAGTATAAAATGTTTTTCTATAGGAATATCAAAACTGAAATAGTTTATTGATGTAAACACATCAGATTATTGTGAATATTATTAAAAGTTATATAACATGGAAAACCAGGACCATAGAATAAAAGATGCATAGTGTAAAGAAACTTTAATGATTAATTTTTTATAACAATATTATTAAAGCGGATTTAAAGTTTTGTGTTATTATTTCGTAAACATATTTGTATACATGCACTTTACTTTTCCATTCATGCACTTTTAGAACTGATGCTTCGATATATTAAAACCAGTTTAACTTTTTCCTCATTGCTAATTTCTGCAGGCATTTTTAAATTATCCCCGACAGATGAGAATTCCTTTGTAAATATCTATCGTATCAAAAATTTTTGAGTTTAGTTCGACTTTAGATCAGTATATTTTAATGGCCTCTGATTTCATACAAATTTACTCAATAAAAGTTAATTTCGCAATATTTTCATAATTTTTCTGACCAAGCTTTTATTAATTCGGAAAACAGTAGTATAAAAGTATTGTTTTGTTTGATTAACTAATTGTAATGGCTCGATAAATATTGATTAAAGTTCATTTTCTGAAATACTTGATCTCTGTAATTGTTTTCGTCAATGCTGTGAGAAATCCAACAGTTTGATTTAACTTGAAAATGTTCTATCAGAAAATATTAAAAACAGGTATAATCGTATTAGGATTTCAAAATTATCGTGTCTGAAAACAGTTAGTTATTTCGTGTTGAAGTATATTTTACAACACAAAAATTACAAGCATAAAAAATTGCAAGAAATTCCCAAAAGTCACTTACAGAAGAATGAAAGGAAACTTAAGTTAGTGAATAAATTTGTCAATAAATGAAAGAAAATTATTATGGCATTATCAAGCGCGTGCGGCCGAGTAGAAGAACAAAAGGCAACAGTAATGAACTGTGCAATTTAAAAATTCGCAACAATTTGAATAACGATTGCAAATAAGGCATTGCGCTTTTGCATAGCGGTGTTTAGCCGAGGTCATAAGCATTAGCTTTTTCCTCTTCGGGAATCGCAAATAAGAGCGGCGCACGCGACCGTGGAATTAGATCAAAACACGTGCATAAATTATCAATACCACGCGGATATCGATTTTGATTGAACCATTGCATTATTCCGTTGCTGCGATTCGGCAACAAACGGCCCGAACGTGACCTGAAAGAATCGCGATTCTCTATCATTCCAATATTCTTCATCCCCTCTTTCGCGTTACTTTCCTCCTTTTTGCACTCCTGTCCCCATCGTTGTTTCGACTTTTTCGAGTTTACATCCGCGAGCCCGTCAATTCGGAATTACCTTTTGACGCAGGATTGCATGCAAGCTTGTCACGGGCTTTGACTTGAAAAATTGAGCCAAGTTTATTTGAATGCTGCCAGGGTGCGTTATCGTGATCCAAAGCTGTAGCAAATTAGTTTTATTCAATTGCTGCGATCTAATCGCCCGTCATTCAGCAGACGTCCCTCAAACAGGACAAAAAAACTAAAACGTCTAATAAACATTTTGAACGTTGAGGAAGTCTTACAGACATTCGTTTGGCATGTAGATACCTCATAGACATTTTTTATATTTACTAAACTTTCAGAAAATGTGATAAAATCGTTTATTTAATGTATATTAAACGCGTATTAGACGCGAATCTTGAGTATCTCCAAGATTTCTTCGACACTTATTAAAGTTTGGGGGACATTGATTAAAAGCTGAAAAAAATTTAAGCGGATTGTTTTGTCGTAGGAGCAATTATTAAAGGAATTTCAATTAATGATTACTTCGGCCCAGATTTTGTCAGCAAAACGAAATATTTGTTGCCAACTGTTTGTCTGTAATTTGTTCCGAGGCAAGCACAAATACGCGTTTCACGGATTCGGGTGAATTGACAACGCGTGAACGACCAAAAATGTACTGAGTTGCGAGAGCACGGCACAACTGCAACGTACAGTCGAAACTAGAACGTGATAGAACGAATGCGAGCTACGTAACCTTTACAATTGATCTTTGTGTAGCGATGATAATAATGTACTTGTCATCGTGGCCGTCATAAGTCCTTAAATGTCTTTTTACGACGTTGCGGATAAAGTTAATTTTATGCTTAATCTTCTGCGAGAGATAATTGTCGGACGAGCCAATTGAATGCTCTGAAAAAATACCTGCGAAATTTCGTACTCATTCCTCTAACAAAAAATATGAGAGAAGGTTAAAAATGTTTTATAAACGTTCATCAAACTTTGACGACAACAATAAAAAATTAACCAAACGTTTTTTACCAATTAAAGGTTCTTTTTTTAATAAAAGAAATTGTATTTAAAATAACTAAACATGGAAAATTCATTATGCATTTTCAATAAAAATATATCGACTTGAAACGTACATAAATGTTTGTATTTTAAAATTATAAGTTTTTTTTTAATTTTAAATTACACCCGAAATACAAAATTAAAATTCTCTAATTTAAGTCAAACGAATTCACTGGATTCGTTTATTATTTCTGCAGCAATGTTAATACGACAATGCGACCAATTAAAGAGGGAATCTGTTTTAATTTGCGAACATTTCTTCGACTTTTAGATTTAAGAGTCGTGACGAAAAAGCAAAAGTACATTGTTGCGCATTATATTCAAGAGCGAACGGGAGTTAAATCTCCTGGCAAAGCATGAATATTTACAAGTTCGTTTGATTGCGTGCATTCACAACATGACGAATAATGTTATTAATTTATCGGCATTACAATATGTATCAATTTAAATCTATCAACAACGGCATCATGAACGGTAATAAAAAAGAAATTAACATTTAGAAGGAAATTTTTATATTTCGCTTTCAAGCCACAAAATGATACGAATTGAAGTGATTGTGATTGTATTTATAGATAGTTACAATTATTTTCAGAATTGAACAAAATGTACAGTAATTTAACTATCTATTACTATTTATAAGTTTAATTTGATAAGACAAATTATTTAATTGTTTAAACTAAATTTGAGTATTTCTGCCATTATACTGATATCTGTTACAAAACTCTTAAGAAGGCAATTAAAAATAATGTTTCTGTTTTTGGTCATTTCAGCAATTTATGTTTCAACACACACCTTTAACCCGTTTCTGCAAGTGGAAAAATTTTGTTCTCAGTGTCATCGAATCTGGAGACAACAAACGACCAAAAAACAACGATTGATTTTCAAAGTTAAAAAAAATACAAATCCGTATATTTGTGTAGCTGTTTTATAATTTCTCGCAAAGACGTACCAATTACGAATCGAGCAGTTGAGTGTGGCATTTTCGCGACAGCTGCTGATAATGAAGAATCGAGAAATAACTCGCGTGACATGCTGACGGGTTGAATTGCAATTTTTTGAATTCTATGTGGATATGTGGAATACTTAGTGTCCGGGCGAATATTTACTCGATACGAAAATATGTGACCCAGACGCTACAGTCTCGTTGCATGGAATTCATTTTTAATTAATCGAGTCGCTAATTAATTTTGTTTGATGGCACCACATCGTTAATAGAAGTTACATATAAGCAAAATTACTTTGATCTATAAATAAAAAAAACTGTATTACTGTTGACGTAAGTATGTGAGTTCAATATTATGGATAGTTTTTTAGATTGTTAAATATAAAACATAGTATATTAAAATTATTTAAAATGATCTATTGAGTAAATAAGTAGTAAATGAGAAAATAAGTGTTATATTATGATAAGACTTTTAGGTATAAATAAAATAAAGCCAAAACTTCTATGCCTTAATTATTCAAGAGAGTATAAAATGTTTCGGGCAACTTTAATTTTCTGCATCTTTTTTCTTATACCGGTAAGTATTTAATCTTACATAATAAACAAATTTACAACTCATTATAATGCATCGCATACATTTGTTTTATTTAAAAAGAATTTGTTCGAGTCAATACAAAGTCTACAGGTAATTTTTTTTGTGTACAACGCGTACACATTCCACATAACATGTTTATAAAACGCTTGAAATTTTGCATTCTTTTTCGAAACATTTTGATATTAATTCATTAATGGTATCGTTATGAATGCGCTTCTTTGTACAAACAAGGACACGTTAATGCAGATGTCTTAGCCAAAAAAAGACGTTAAAAATAACGATACCAACGAAGAGTTTATATTCCATAACATCAATTTATATTGTAGGACGTAAGTACTCAGTGCACTGACAATGGCACAAAGGAAATTGTTGACGTCTTGCATAAGGAATTTAGTAATCTGATGATCGTGGTTGAAAAGTGTAAAAAACAAATTAAAGAGAATGAGATTAGAGGTCAAATTTTGATGAATTTTGCAAACGACGTAAGTATACTAACAAAACACTATTATATAAAACATGAAATCGACGTCTACAATCCTTTTTTTGACATTCATTAGGCGTTTATAAAAATTTTATGATTTTTTAATTTGACAAAAAACACGAAAGACAATTACATTTTAATTAAACAATAATTTAATTTTAATTTTAATCTTTATTCTTAATTATTTAGATTACGGAGAAAATTTTAACTCATTCTCCTTCATTTTCTATATTGTCCTCAAAATATACAAATCAATGTCGAGTTTTAATTGAAAATGAAGTGTATAAAAAATTGCGTTCGATTGACGAATGGCAACAGTATTTATTATCAGAAAGTAGAGCACAGTACCTGTTGGGTAAGAGTTACGCATTAACGAAAATGGTCCAAGATGAGATAAGCGGCATTGAGGTAGCACTTTCAAAATTAACTGGCGTTGATAAGTGCAACAAAAGAAATGAATTTGTTAGAGAAGCAGGGATGGTAAGTGCTTTTAACCGCTTGGTAGTTACTGACTGATCTTCATTTTGAAGTAAATATTCAAAGCGTATTCCTGCTCGTTTTGAAATAAGTTAAAATCTGAATAAGACAGAGGAAAAAGAATAAAAATAATGATTTAATGTTTTAGCTACACGATGTAATTATTTTAGTTAAAAGTATTGCTTTCTATGTTCATAGTTTTCACATAAATGGCATTACATTCTCAATCTATTCATATATTAATATAGACTTCATTTGTAGTAGTTTTTCTCCAAGTGGAAAATACATAGTAACAATAACAATCATTATAACAGTTGCATTCACAATTCATGATTATACATTTTTCATTAATAATTAATAAGAATAATTAATAATTTTTAGATCGCAGTGCATATAGAATACCTTAGCTGGAATATTGAACAGCTTCAAAAAATAATTGTATCTGTGACAAATGATAGAAGTTTATCAGTAAAATTAACAACTACCTTATCTAAGCGTCTGGAAGCAGTTATACAAGAAATAAAAGCAGACAACAAGTTTGTTTGTGCATAAGATAATTGTTTACAGAAAGGTAGCCATTGTTAATGTTGCGTTTGACATGGATAGTATAGTTTTACTAGAAAGTCAAAATAAGAAACAATCACTGTATGAAGTAAGTGGAGAAATGTGTATATGTATGCAAATACTCTGTTGCAAATTTTAATTAATCAATAGCATTCGAGTTTTCAATCTTTCCATAGTAACCAATAAGGCAAAGGGTCTTCTAATGAGACGCAGATGAGCGAATGCGGTGAAATATTGATTTTTATAGATTGGAAAATACGGACCCGCAGGTCTGTGTCGCAACTTCATGAATGGTCGTAAAGACGTACAAATTACGAATCGAGTAGCTGGGCGTAAGACTTTCACGATAGCTGATGATGATGAAGAGCTGAGAAATGGAATGCGCCTCATGGCAAAAGGTCAAATTGCGATTTCTTATATTAGAGTGGAATTCCTCGTCCAGAGGCTTCGACGATTATATGAGTTTTCACGCACAAAGACACTACACAACTTCAGTGGAACTGCATTGTTACAGGGAAATACTTTTAATTGATTTGGCTTGATCTTTTTTGTGGTAATAAAGTTTGTTCGGAAGCATCAACAAAGCGAAAGTGTCTTGTTTCACATTAATAATGTACGTTTATTGCTTGATTCATATTTAACAGCAATATAACTCGTAACTCGGGAACTTAAGACCGATATTTAAGCGATCGGAATATTCGTCAAAGGGTTGTCTGGCCCCAACACGATCTACTTGCGCGTTGATGACTTTAGTCGAAGGGTTGTCAACAATCTAATTTGCCAAACATTTTCAATGTCGAATGAGATACGACGATGCTAATTTGCGAGCTAATAGTCTCCGTTCGCTTGAACCAGTTTAACGTAAGCGTTCTTCCTATCGATGGTAATTTTATTATCATTGTCGTCGGTTTCGTGAACGGACGTACAAATGTCAGGAGAAGACATTGCGAATTGACCATGCGAAACCAAATAAAAATTAAGACGAGTACGTGAAATCGATAACACTAGTTAAAATAGTACTTTTTTCATATAAAAAATGCAAATTGTTTTAATTTGCGTTAGGATGAAAGTCAAATGAAAATTGGTCACAGATAAAAGGGTATTAGAGGAATTAAAGACGAAATGTAGGAAGCGTTAAGAATTAGCATCGTTCATTCGTTATCAATCTTATTTGCATTTATTAGGTAACGGCATAAATAGGTATTCTGCAGAAATTGGAAGTAACGTCGTTACAAGGAACGGGTTAATCAATAACGTTACATTTTTTGAGTAACGGTAACATTGACGTTACTTTTTTCTTAAAGTGTGGTAACGAAAAACCTACTTTGTTTTTTAAGTTTCTTACCTTCTATCTATATTATTGATGCAAAGTTCCACTTTAGGTTATTCATTGAAAAGCAGTTTATAATTGTTATTTTCAGTAATAAACTACGTTATCATTTTAATTCTAAATTCCTTTTTCACAGAAAAAATTAAGGCGAGACTATATTTACGAATGAAAGATTACATAGCTGACTTTGATTCCTTTATTGTTGATATTAAGAATCCTAAAAGAACATATAATACATACTATAGTCCATAATAATACATAAGTATATCAGTTCTTAACTTAACCGTGTCGGGAAATTGCATAAGTCTTAGATTTCTTAAAATTAAACGCAGCGTACGACAAATTCGAATGAAATGTGAGACAAAGCACTCATGCCGAAGAAAATAAATACGAACAGACAAAGGACGGGATGCAATATCGTATAATATCGTAACGTCATTACACATTCTCTTATCAACAGTTGCCTTAATAATACACGTATTGCAGTTTTCATCAGGCGACAGTCGTCCACCGACCGGGCAATAGTCGCGCGATAAAAGCTCATTCCGCAATTGATTATTTAATCATATATATCCTTTTTCTTTATATATATTTTTCCACATATATAGGCAGATAAAATACCATTGAACCGTTGCAGTTCGAATATTTACGTTCCATCATAGCTTGAAAATATTACTTACAATAAATTTATTTTACAAAGATAGAAAACAATTCGATGATGATTCACCGGTTATATTTTCGTTAACATTTTGCTCGGCCCGCGGGGACTTTGGTAAAAGCTCATTTCTCGGGCAGCACTTACATAAGCATATAACAATTTTTGTGAGCATTTCATCGGTATATGATTATATACGTTCTTTGAATAATATTATTTTCTCTCCAAGAAAGTAATTATTAATGAAACCCACTTGCCGTAGGTGAGTTCCTTATACCAACGAACGCCATTAATTTACGAATAGAATCCACTTGCAGCAAGGGGTTCGGACAACGTATTTATTTGAGTGTTGGGACAAAAATTATATTTTTGATACAAGAAAATTGTTTTTCATTCAATGAATATCCATGTTGAACAAAAATAAACCCTCTTCATTGAAATATCTATTGAGATATTAAAATTTTTGTAATCAAATGCAAATATTTTTAACTTTGTTTCTTGAATGCGGGCTTGCGAAATTTCCCAAAAATCCGCGCGAGCGCATCGTTATCCTTACGACAATTTTCAAAGCTAGAATTGAATGTGTCTTATCTTTGGCATTTACAATATAATTTATAAACAAACAGCTTTCGGTGAACACTTGCAATCAGGAATGTTGTTCGTTCGCAAATTCATGACTTTGACATACGAACTACCTTTCTTTATGTTTATAAGCTCAATTCCACAAGTTGCCGATCGTCTTTGACTTTCTTTTCCCGTTTGCTATATTAACCTCTTGTAATTGAGAATTTATTCTGAAGTAATGTCAATTACAAAAGAATCAAGCAACGTCCGATTTTTAATCATAAAGGTAAAGGAACAAATGATCGGAACGATTGTCCAAGTACGGAGACTATCGAGCGGATTCATATTTGCAAAAGGCTCGACTACTTAAATGACGATTAAATTATATCATAAATAATGAATTATTTCTAAGATGGCACGCGTTAGACATTGAAAGTCACAAACGACGAATTGTGTGATATTTGGTACGTATATTGAATAGAACGACAAATTGTATGCATTGTTATTTCCATATGAATCTTACTTAACATCTATAGACATTTTTATATTTTTCGTACTATATCCTCGTTATAATTCTCGTCGACAAGTTGTTAATATGTAAGATTGTAAAAAATGTTACACTAAGAAAAAATGTATTTCAACCAACTAAAATTATTTTAATTAGTTCTAAGTGACAATTGTAGTTTTTAGTGACAACTCTAATATCGTTTAGTTGCCATAACTTATAAACTTTAGTCCAGTAAATTTATTTAGAAACAAGTTTAGATATTAAATTCTTATATATCTTTGAGCTTATATTAATAATAAACTACATATTCGAACAATATTTTAATTGTTGTCACGAAAAACAACGAACAAATTTAATTTTTTTTTGTTTCAGTTCTTATAACTTAATAATTAAGTTAACCCAACTCGAAATGAATTAATTAAATAATTTTAGTTAGCACGTTAAATCAAATATTTCTCAGTGTATTAAACATAAGAACATGAAATGATTTACAATCGCTTATTAGGTGAAATTGAAATAATAATTCGTATCTTATTGACATTCTTAAGAAATAAACTTTTTCCGTAGCTTCTATTTTGGCCGGGTTAACTCTAGAGAAGCTAGTTTGCAACATTGTCTTTATGCAACAAAATTTAGGAAAATCACATGCGGTAAGCGGTTTTTTTTTGTTTGTTATATAAGGAAACTACACGTTGTAAGTGTAATCTACTTGCAGGGAGCAGTTATTTATTAGAGTATAATCTTTTCTTTTTTATTGAATTTTTTTACATTCTGCACTGGTTATATTTTAAATTTGTTGCAAAACAAATGTTGCAAATTTTCTTTGTAAGCAGACAAATTCAAATAATTGCATCAGAAAACGAACGATCTTTTGTGTAATAAATTATGACTTTTTAGTAAAAGTGGTCTAAATTGTTAGCACTGTTAGTAATTTAATTATGCTTATTATTTTTTTACTTATTGGAATGGATATTATGACGAAGTGGGTTAAACATTTTTGGGCAACTGGAATGTTCGGAAAAGTTATCGCGTTGCATGAACTAGATGCTTCGTTTTAATTTCGAAATATACATTTTGAGTTATATAAGCATTAAATACGGAATACATAATATTGATCTGGATTATTTAAACTTACAGACAAGTTTATTGATGAAATTTTGATTCCACTTAGTAGAAACTCCGAGTAACGTGTATATAAATAATTGATAAACATAAATCAAACGATTTGTAAACCCTTGCAAGCTGCAAGAAAATTGAGACATTCGATTGAATGTGAAAAGTTTATTATCCGAGTTGATATAAATTTCATTTCCATTTTACAATAATTTGTCATATAACCATTTCATGGAAAAAATTATAGTAAAGATGTGATGAGTATTTCTAGATAACATTTAACATCATCTTTTAGAACAGTTATTTTTATTTTATTGACTTTTTTATGTCAATTTTTTTTTTTAATTATACATACTAAATTTACCGAGAAGGCATAATTTAGTAAAAAAATAAATAGGCCGCATGTTAGACAATATAATTATTGATTTATAATAATTCTAAAGTTTCCTAAGGTATAAATCCATGTCTTTATAACTCGGGCTGCGATTGGTCGTCGCGTTTGACAGTTCGAATGTATTGTTTTTATTTGAATTTGTTCAAAGAAAATAACATGGCTTAGCAATTTTATCGTGCAAATTAAATAGTAGAATTTAGTGTAATTGATAAAACCAATTTGGATTACAAAAATGAAAATTCTTTTATATTCACAAAAAAGTTAATTAAAAATAATTCACTTTTTCAAACTAAATTTGTTTACTTTTTAATGAATGTATGTATGTAATTAAATATGTTAAAATTATTGTTCTTATCAGTTTATGAGAATAGCGCGCCCCAAGCGCGCGCTTGGTGTAGTATATTATAAATTCTTAATTACATTTTCAAATATCAAATAAAAACTACGCGAAAAAGTCGATATGTGCATTTGAGTATGTCAATTTATTAAATAATAACGATAAAATGATAATGTTCTTTTTTTCCGAATATTACCATATTAAATCTGACAAAAAGTTAGTAAACAAATAATTCACATTATCTGTTACAGTATAAAAAATGTTATAAATACTGTAATCTATGTATATAGAAAAATTAAAATTAAACGTTGAGCATTTTAAAATATTAAAATGTCTAAACAATATATAAAAATAAATAATATGATTCAGCGTAGTAATTGAACTTGATTGGTTTCATAATAACGCTAAGAGAAGCATTAATATTTACGGGCATTAGATTATTGTATTATTGATTAAAAAGTAATAAAAATTACTCTCATCACAATAATAATCAATATTGTTATTTGTTTATTTCATACAACAACATTAATATCCAAGTTAAAATATTGCATCTGGCAATCACGTAAAAATTGCAATATTTTAATTCAATTTGTATATAATATTTTCATATAAAACGTTGAAATATGCAATTTAGTCTTCACTATAAAAGTCTTTATGAAAAGTTGTGAAAATTATGTAAAAGTATTATAAAAATTCTTTTGTCCATTTTAAGCATATATTTCCTGTACATTGACCACATAGAATAATGTGTAAATCAAAAAGTCAAGAAAAATCGTTCGTTTCTCGATGATCGTAGAGATTTCGAACAAACCGAGAAACAATTTTTTTTTTTTTTTTTTTTTTTTTTGTTTTTAACCCCCTTCCTTTATACACATCCCCGAACCCCCCGGACCCTCCCTCCTCCCCTCGTCCCCCCTTTGCTTTTAAAAAAAAAAAAAACATAACATTAGATGCTAAACCTAATCTTACATTTTGCTGTCATACTAATCAATTGTTCTACTTTGCGTCTAAATTTCTATGATGTTTTATCCACGTCGCCG
>JABFOV010000623.1:0-34635 GCA_022817685.1 Aradophagus sp. ZL-2020 | reverse complement strand
GAGCCAAGATACACGTGAAAAATTTTCACGATTGAAGCAAAGTAAACCATATATTAGAAATTCATAGGTGAACCAAGTAGACGGAAAAAAGTTTTGCAATTATTTCAGAGTAGTCATGATTTTATTCATAAAATGACAAAGGAAATAAAATGAATGGCATGGGAAGTAAATAAAACTGTTCAAGTAAAATAAATGAAACAAAATGTATAAAATACTAAATACTATTGTAATGGTTGATAAATTATTGAAAGATTGAAAAATTATACGGCGACAATTATACTTTATGTCGCCATTTTTAATGGTCAAAATATGAGTACTAAAAAGTACCAGTAAAATGTACCATTTCTTTTGTCAATTCCACAATTTATTAATACATACAATCACTTGAAAAGTGATCAAAATGAATATAACAATATATGTTTAACTTTCCTCTAACTACAAAAATTACTATTCGTTTTCAATCATCTCCAGTCATTCGAACTTTCAACAACTTCATTCAAAAGTGAAGGAGACGATTGAACTTTAAATGACTGAAAACTTGGCTATCGAGTGGGAAATTACTTGCTATTAAAAGACAAAAAAAAAGAACAAAAAATTTAAAAATTGAAAAAAGTATGAAGAAAAAATGATAGTGGAATTGGAAAAAAAAAGGCAGGCGAGGAAAAAGTGCGGCGGGCGAGCGCACTGCTCTAATGACCTACTCCTACGAGGCGCGCTCACGGACTCAACTCCGGCGTCGAGTTCAGTCGCTGGCGACCGGTTCCGAGGTCCGGGTCCCTTTTCTCCGGCCGAACCGATGCCAGTCGAGCCGACGCCGAAGTGCCGAGCGCTCCAACAACCGCGATTTACGGACGCGTTCCTCGCTCGCTCGCGCAAAGTGCCACAGATACGGTGAGTTTTACTCTCCATTTTTTTCGTTTTTTCTCATTTTTTCAGTTTGAAACCCCCCTTACTCGACGAAAGTGCCATAGATACCCTTTTTTATTTTTTTCTAGTTTTTTTTTTCAAACAAAATTCGTTCGTTCTTATCTTTTTATTATTTTTTTTTTATTTTGCAAGAATTTTGAAAAGCGCACCCTACAATAAAAAGTGTTTTGATTGGTACCGCGCTTTGGTCCAAGAAGTCGGCGATTATTGTATGATCTTAAAATTAGGAAACAAAGTGACTCAAAAGAGTCTCAATGAAAAATATTTAGAGAGTTACTTGTTGTTATTATTTCTTAAAAAGTGTTTCGTTATGGGATACTGGTTGTGTCGCTTTTGTTAAAAGTGTTTCAAGAGAAAAGAAAGAAAAAAAGGCTTGATTTCGCAGTGTGTGTATTGAGTCGAAGGGACGGCCGTCGGTTGCATTGCTCGAAGGACAAAGGGTCCGCTCGTTTGGCCGCAGTTTTTTTTTTTTTTTGCTTGGCCGTGGAGTGTGGTCATTTTTAGGGCACCGAGGTAAAAGTTACGCGCGAAAAATGTACATCTTGCAAGGGAATGTCGAAAATTCCGAAATTTCCAACTTCAATTTTTAGTTCTTAGGAATTCAAAAAAATTTTGTTTATTAGAAAATTTAAATTAGGGCTCACAGTTTTTAGAACGAATATAATTATTATTGATTTTTTTTCTTTATCTTTTAATCTAAAACCTAATTTGTTTCATTTAAAATTCATTAAAAATTCAAATTCGTAGCAAAAGCACGTTGTAAGCTTCTTGTACTTATAATGGTTTGATTTCGAAAATAGTTAGTGGGATTTAAACAATGCGCGATGAAAGAAATTATGAAAACGAGTATTTTCAATTAAAACAAAGTAATATAATTAATGTACGTTATGTTAATATTAGTTATTTTAAAGATAAGGTGTAGTTATTTGTAATTCAGAAAATTAGTTAAAGATATTCATAGATAGGGAAACGTATTAGAAAGTAATAAAAATTATTCATTTTTAACAGTTTTTTTTATAAAAAATTCATTAAATTTTATAGCGCTTTTCAATTTATTTTATTCTGTATGTTTGATTACTGATTGATTTTGTTTTGGGAAAATTATTCAATAAAATTTTAAATAATAGTTTAATATAATCTTAATTTTTTGAAATATTCATTATACAACACAATGAAACGTTTCGTTATCAGTTTATGAATTTTGGACACTTTGATTAAATTTAATATTTGCATCATGACATGAAATAAGCACGAAATTGCAACTGACACAATTTTTTTAACACGACATGATTTTTACTCGCTGTTTAACTTGGAATTTCGAATTGAATTGTGTGAAGTAAAACAAGCAGTTTTGAGAGATCGGGTCGCATAAGTGAACGGAACAAGAGTTTGGCTTAGTTGTCTGATAAGTCGGATACTGGTTTCTCATTTTTCTTCTCTTTTTATTCAGTCCAAAGTTTTGATTGAATTAATTCACCTTATAAAACTTATCAGGATAAATGACATATTAATTAAATAAAAAAACAAGTAATGTAAGTGATTTACTTAATAAGAAAAAAATTGGATATTTTACAACTAGTTATCTGGTCATCACAAATTTTATAATTTTTTATTCATTTTCTTAGCAAATAAAATAAAAATAATTAACGCAGTTTAAGAAATTCTTATTATTTATATTTATTATTAAATGATAATTTTCAAAGTTTGATCTTTTTCAATTCTTATCATCTGTGTTAAAAATAAAGCAAGTCTGAATTTGCAGAACAAAAGAAAAAGAAAAAAGGCACACGTTTTTTTTTGTTTGAATCTCAGCCATTAGACATATCCACGTCAAAATGCGAAAAATGTAAAATTATTAATAGATTTATATAACTCGATTCTAAATTTATACCAAAGCAGCGATGCAGTAAAATTTAAAACCAGTCTCGTGTTTCCGTTCTTTTTTTTTCACACTCGTACATTACTTATGAAAACATAGAATGAAGATACAAGACTCGTTATAAACTCTACTGTAATTATTTCTATTACTACTGATGGTTTTCGAATTACGTTTCAGTCTTTTGATTGCGTGTTGGACAATTTTTTATCATACAGATTGAATAAAAACACTCGAAACTCGGTACAAAGTGCAAGCAAACCTCGATTCAGTGATTACCCCTTCCACCACTCATTGATCTTATCACGTGACTGTTACAAGTAGGGGTGTTAACATTTGATTCGAGAAACGAAATTTGGTAGGAAAACCTCGATCGAGTGATCAGCGTGGCGTGTGGGTCACTCGATCGAGTTTCCCTTACCAATGTTCGATTCAACTATTTTATGCAGCATGGCGACACTCCTCCAGTTTTGTATAAAAAGGTTTTTTAATTTAGTAAACAACTGTTCGGTACAATATTAGATGCAAGGTTTGAACCAATTCGGATATGGCCTGTATTGTTTTTGCAAGCCACTTATACCAGAATGGTATAGGCGGCTTGCTATAAGTATAGATGCCTCTATACGAAATCGGTATAACATGATTATTCACAAATTTTGTAGATTTTTTTTCGTGTGGTTTTTTGTTTTGGATGCACTCATTGTCATGTTAGATGATACTTTTGTTATTTAGGATTTTGACGTAACATCCTCGACCACACCGGAAGCGGTGAACCATTTTCGAAAAGTCGCGCCGACAATTGGCACGAAAATTCAAATTCAAATTAAAGCGATAAGCATCTGAGGGCCTTCCAAATACATCGCCTAGCTCGCCCGTAGATCCGCAGGAAGCGTTCCGTTAGCTTTAGACAATCGCCGTTGTGTCGACTATTTCTCCAAAGAAAAACAATAATGATAAAAATGTAAACCAGAATAGAAACACAGTAAAAGCAGTCGAAAATTTATTACTTATACTACACATGGTGAATCATCAATAACTCGTGAGAAATGGTTAATATTGAATCATTAATAATGTGCGATAAGATTAAATCATGGCGATGATTGATGAATTATTAATGATCGAAAATGATGGGTTTGTAAAGCAATGACATTTAATCAGTTGTGATTATCTGTAATTGTTATAGAGTCCAAAACAATTATATTGCTTTGAATGCCATATATCATCACAATAGAAAATTTGAATTAAAGTTTAAAAGTTAATGAGTTATGCATTTTAATTACACATTCAAAACGAATGTATCACACTTGGCTAGTTTCCATTTTTGGATTTTTTTTCATATTAAATTAAATTTTCGTTTACAGGTATAGAATAGCTCTCACATTTTCAATGGTTCATTAAAAAAAAGAAAAAACATTGGGAACAGTAGACCTTATCGAATAATTACAGCACAAGTCAGTGGCAAAAAAATTATATAATTTTTGAGAACCAGAACAGTTCCGCGAAATGTATTAGCCAAACTACCGTGAAAATGTAACTACCTCTGTTTAATCAATCTTATTGCTTTCTAATTATCGCCTTCCGGAAATTACTTCCTTTGCCTTTCGCCGCCTATGCGACAATTGTTCACTGACCCAGATCGCTTTCCAGCAACTGACAATTTTCATACTTCCAGAAAAAAAAAATTCATCTCCGAGTTTTGTTTTACTTATTTCATAATCATGAGGTTTCAGCAAACTATTTTGTGAAATTTAACAACTTCTAGAAATTATTCTAAATAATTTACATAAATTCTGCATACCCACATAATGTAAATGAAATCTATATATCGACATTATATATATAAAATTCATAAATCTATATAGCATACATAAATCAGCACATCTACATTATCAAGAATAATTTTATATACCTATATAATCTACACAGTATACAGAATACAATACACAATATATATAAAAACCAAATTGAGATTCTAAGCAGGAGCCCGAACCATCTAAAAATCTATTCAAGTTCCAAGGTAGTTCTGATCTCGTGCATTTATTATTATTTTTTTTTTTTTAATGTAAATTCGGACAGTATAAAAGTTTAAAAGCAGCGCAGAGTAAAAAACTCAGGTGAAATCAGAATATCTGAGAACATTTTCAAAAGTTGAATGAAAAAGGGAGAAACTAATATCGTTCAATGAACTTTACAGATGACTGTTTTACAATGTGGTTTCCACGGCCTAGTGATAATAGGACTGATATTCACATTTCTCACAAGGCACGTGAGTTCACACGGAAGACTGATCGAGCCGCCATCGAGGGCGTCGATGTGGAGGTACGGCTTCGACACACCGCACGACTACAACGACCATGAATCCTACTGCGGCGGCTTCAGCAGACAATGGCAAACCAACGCTGGCCTATGTGGCATTTGCGGCGACCCATGGGATGCCCCGGAAGTAGGCCTTTTCATTATCACTTTCCTCAATGACAATCTACAAAGCAATATACTTGATACATTACATACTTCAAATTGAAACATTGTTAAAGACTTGGACTTCTTTTGTTTTCAAATTTATAACTTCTCTCATTTATTTGAAATTTCTAATCAACTTTTATTCTGCATCAAAACTATCAAACCGAAGCGTTTTAATGGCGAAAGCATTGCAGCTGATGGCGCTGCGACTGCAACGCCACCAATAGTGATTTATGCAGCGCCACTTATAATGGCTTATAAGCAGCATCTTTGAAATTTGAACGCTTAACTTAAATACTTCTATTTCGTATTGCTTCCAACTTTCCCTATTCACTTTTAAAGTTCATTTTTCAATTTCAGCCTCGAGCTCATGAAACTGGTGGAAAATATGGCAATAGTGTAGTCGTTCGTCGATATCGCACCGGTTCCATCATTCCAGTGCGAGTAGAGTTGACTGCTAATCACCATGGATACTTTGAGTTCAGAGTCTGCGCCATGGAGTATCAAGGCAAAGAAGTGGACCAGAACTGTTTGGACCGTTATCTCTTAGAAGATGAGAATGGAGCGACGAAGTACTATCCAGGGCCAGGGAATGGTATTTTTGAAAACTACTATAAACTTCCGGATGATTTGACCTGCATACAGTGTGTCTTCCAATGGCGTTACATCGCTGGAAATAACTGGGGCGACTGTGGCAACGGCACCGGTGAGATTCTCGCACATTTCTTTTTCCTCTTCGAAGCTAAAAACAAACATAAGAGTTTATAACAGAAAAAGTTGATTGTGATTCATGATTGGCTGTCCGAAGTGACATTAAATTTATGATCAGTGTACAAACACATTGAAACGCAATGAGATTAATTTCAATTCACCTCAGGTGCAAGTGAAAGTGTCGATGGCGTGACGGAAAATTAAAATTTAACATCCGATTTTGTCAACAATTAATCAATGAGCGACATACTGATGTGTGTCACTCAGTATTGACAACAAACTCTAAACATCAATTTAAATATCTGATATTAAGGATTCAACTTATTTGTACAGTTAAAATTTTATAATTCTATAATCTTTTTTACTTTTCACGGAAACTGATATCACTTAATAATTATAATTTGTAGGTGCGGTTGGTTGCGGCCCTCAAGAAGAGTTCCGCGCGTGCGCAGACATCACTATCGGTGACCATGAAGCGACACTACCGCCACGGCCAGAGACCACAACAAGATGGCAACCGAGCTCAACAGAGCCGGCCTTCGTGCCAGAGGCGCCAATGCCAATCTGGCTGTTCAATCTCGTCATCGCGGGTACGTGTCTACTGGTTATGCTGGCTGCTTTGGCCTTCCTTTACACCTACTATTATCACATGGACAAAGCGAAAAAATGGCTCCGTTCGCGCATGTGGTTCGCCCCGGCAAAGCCGCCGGTAGCGCCACCTAGAACTAAACGCCAGCCTACAGCCAGTACGCAGCTGCAGCTGTGAGTCGCGCAACGCTTGTACAAACATAAACGTCGTTTCAGGACGTTCGCTCCAAACAAAAACACTCCAAAATCGCAAAGGCAGTTGCGTGACCGAGTCTCTGCTTATCAGAGAAGATAATTTTAGTTCTACTTTTTTTGCATCTATTTTACAGCAACGATTACTTGCAGTGATGTTAATTTTATTTTAAGAAGTGAATTTTTATATCCATTGAAAAATTTGCTTTCCATTTACACTAAAATGACATTTTGTGTAAATTTCAACGTGACACTTGGACGGTTATCGATCAAATTACAAATTCACGGTCAGTACGAGTAAGTTTAAGTTGATTCAATGACTGCTGTGGATTTCTGCTTTTAAGAAGTAAAATGAATTGAAAACTGCCATTTAAAAAAATTTTATCTTCCAAGTGTTTGATTTATACTACACAGCAAAGGTCCATTTCTCTTGTATATAATAATAACAATAATTTATGTAAACCATCTTCACATATATTATCATTATACATACGCACATATAACATATGTACGTGTATACATACACATATTATCATTATTAGTTGAATGGTGCGAAACTTTATTGATCAAGACATCGGTGTATTCTGCAGTATTATGCAAAGAGAAGCTTTTTCTACCATTCTGTACATATATGTATTCGCGTAAGTATTTATTTTGCGACTGTCGAGTAGAATTTGTGTACCATATGATACTTGAGAGTAATAAATTCTAGTTCTATAGATAGACAATGTAGTTTTATTTAGCTACTCCAATACATTTGGCACTTATAATAATGTGTGCCTTGTGATACTGACTTGTAAATAACTAAAAAAGAAGTAATATATTTTCCCATAAAGTGAAATTTAGTAAATGTTAAATATTAGTTTGTACCATAAGTGACGTTTTATCAACTGAAATTGTGACAATTTATAATCACCAATAATTGTAGAATCTGTTTATTCATCATTATACCACAAGTTTATACATCTTACTTTGACTAATTTAATTAATAGCAAAAGCTAAAAGTTTACAGATAAGTGATTAATAACAGATAACAGCTAGATTGTACCTCGAATAATTTTCTTGACAAACCATCACATTTATTGGATACAATAACAATTGTTTGATAACGATTGTTCCATCTCTTTAACCTTACTTTACTCCGTATATAATGTATAGTGTAGTCGGATTACATTAATTATGATTGATACTTACAAAAATAAGTCAAGACAATATGTACACTATGACTCTGTCTTTCCTTTCATTGGTTAACACCGAACTGTTGAATTCATACAGATCATCTGTATGACTTCAACAATTTCAACCATCAAAGTGTTAAAGTCTTACTACAATTATTTTTAACATCCAAAATCGTTTTTATTCAAAATATCATCCATTTTAGGAAAGACTATTTGAAAAGAGCTTATTTTTAAGATTTTTTTAAAAAAGAAACGTCTTTTTCCGCCATAGAACTTCACTTCTTGCCAAGCAACATATTACGAAAATCTTGATTCGACATTGGTTTACTAATCCCATTTCCTGGAATCTCCTCAACCTTCGGTGCACCGGCTTTTACGCTCCTTGGAACCATCGATAAGACCGTCTTTGGCAGTCCAAAAGTTGATCGACTGGTGCTGCTGCCACCTAGTGACTTAATCTGAGGTACGTCCTCATCAGCTGTTTTTTTTCTTTCTGGCGGTTTGCTGATCGCTACGCTAATCACTTTGCCATCGAGTTTGCTGCCATCGGTGGCTAGTAAAGCTTTTTTTGCGTGTACTTCGTCCTGAAATTCGACGTATGCAATACCTTTTGAATGACCGTTGCGGTATGTCACTATTCGCACTTCTTTCAATGCACCAAATTGACCAAATAGTTCTTCAAGCTGTTCTTTCGTTGTCGTCAACGCAAGACCTACAGCAAAATAAAAATTATTGAAATTACCTAAATTTAAATCTCGCCCATTCACTAAAATTATCAAAATTCGCTCGCTTAAACTGTCGACGCTACTATTTCTTTTCTACGTTTGGGAAGAAAGCAGATTCGAGTGTAAAATGTTAATTTTCTTAATTTTTAACACCATGTTTTAAAATTTCATGCTTACGGGAGTAAAATTATAATTGAATTAAAAGTAGTGTGGTAATTAGAGATTTACTATATACATTTCTAGAAGTTACCTTTGATAAATAGCTTGTTTTTCTCCAAACCACAACTGTATTTGAATCCACCTTCACGGGAACCTTTATTCGGATTGCAGCGAGATACAAACATGGGCCTGCCATTGATAGGAGTCCTATCTAATTTTAGTGCTTTTTCCACTGACAACTGTAAATAACATATATAACAATAAACACTGGGAAATTTAATTGCATAAACAAAAAACAAATCTGTTAAAACGAAATTATACCTCATCTGTCAACTGAACGTAACAATATCCCTTGCTCCTGCCCTTAAAATCTGTAATCATTTTAAAAAGTGTGATTGGTCCTGCTGGTTTTAACGCTTCACGCACGTCTTCCTCTGTCGCTGAATAGTCCAAATTACTGACAAATACAGTAATCTTATCATCGACGTTTTGCGAATGGTGATCTTCCTCTTGCTCCATTTTCTCATCATCTTTGTCCACTTTATCTTTGTAACCAGGTGGCGGCGCCACTTTCGTGGTGTTCACCTTTGACTCTTCCTTCGGTCGATCAGTCTTAGTGATTTTACGAGGAGATGGTTCCAAGTGTTTCCATTTTGCATTATCGTCCAACTTACGTTTTCCAGCTTTTCTGGGTTGCTGTAATGAACCAAGGCCAATCGACGTTGATGGCTCATAAGAGTACTGAGCCTGACTTTTACTCCTTTCCTCGGCCACTTTATCCAATCGCTCTTTCGTCTTTGCTTTGCAAAATTCAAGCTGCTCCAAGGTACCCTCGTCCCTCTCAAAATCTATCCATGAATTCGCAATAGTCTCTGGCCAGTCTTTTACAGACATTAAGGCTTTTTGATAGAGTTTCCTCAGATGTTTTGTATCTCCATAACACCTGAAAAGTAAAAAGTTCTAATTTGCATGGAATTTTCAACTTTTTTTCTACTTTTTTTAATCAATGAATTTGAACTTGGAAATAATTTGAAAACAAATAATCAATATCAATTTAGAAAGCTTCAGATTATTGATAAAAATTGTAAAACCCTACTTTTCAAGAGTAATATACTCCATCCAGCTACTGGCCGAGTGGCTGTGACCTTGCGACAAAATATCCGTCCAAATAGATCTAGCCTTTTCCATATCTCTCCCATGAATAGCTTCTGTTCTGGCCCAGTATTGCAAAACCACACAATTCGGGTCGCCCTGCATACCAAAGTTTCTCGCCATATTATCGCAGGCCCGATTAAAATTATTACGCAAAATATCCAAATTCTTCTCCTCATCTTCTTTTCTCCCTTGATCAATCCTACGTCTTAAATATTCTAAATAGCCAAGCCACAACGACCTGAGGTCGTCAGGATTTTGAAAACCTGTGGCCAAAGCTTGCTCCATCAATGCCTGCACTTCGGCCAAACTTTTTTCTGTCTTTTCGTAGAAACACATCCATTTGTTCCAGATCTTGACGCACCAAGGCACGTTCCTTGATGCTCTATGGAAAAGCTTTTCCAGCAGTTCATTTGATTTTAAATTGTCTTCGACATAAGTAATATAGTTGAGCCAGAGGGAGGACTCGAGGCTTAGACTTGCTACGGCGCGTTCGAAAAGAACAGTCGTTCGACCAGGGTCGCCGTTTTTCTTTTCAAATTCGAGGTATGCTTTGTACGCGTCGAGCATTTCCTCTGCTCGGGCGGAAATGATTCGATCCTCGAATGGTAGTCTGGCATTTAATTGCTGGAAAGCGCGCTCGTAGCCGATCTTGACCATCGAGTCGTCAATTGAGCTGTTGGCGCCCTCTTCTTTGCGCCAGGCTTCGTATTCCTCTAGAGTTTTGTTCATGTTTAGTAGCGGACAAGCCAACTGACGACGAAAAAGGTTGGCCACTCGGTCGATTTGCTTCTTTCTTTCATGTTCTTGTGATGGATCAATCTAAAAATGTAAAGATAAAGTGGGATTTGAATGTAATGATAATAAATATTTAAAGTTTTCAAATTTAAATTTTAATTTTCCAACATATCTTTTTACATTATTAGTACCTAGTTTTCATTTACTAATTAATGTTGGAAACTTCAAGTGTTTAACTTCAAGACACATGAAATTTCCAACGTTTATTAATAAATAAAAATGAAAATGATTACTTGTTGTTTTATAATTATAAAAAACGATTGTAAATTGTATGCTTTTTATTTATGAAAACTATAAATAAATTATTTACTGTCTGAACAAGAATTGACTCGAATTCCCGGAATGATTCCCAAATAATGGCTCCTTTTGTGACGTGCAGGCCTGCTGCAGTTAGAGCTTGTTCAAACAATTGTCGAACACTATCCGCTGCATTAGGTTCCATACCCATATTACCGATACTAAATTGCAGATATTCTAGCCAAACTTCAATTGCTGTAAAATAAAAATGAAATTGATGAAATTACGAATAACATTTTAATTGAAATAAAACTATGGCATTAGATCAAAATATAATGTACAAAAAATTGTAGATTTTCTTTTCCACTTTATCTTATTTTTATTATTTTCAATGTTCAACTTTTTTTTGTGCAATTCTTATAAAAAGAACTTGCAAAACAATTTTTCTGACTTCCAACTTGTATATTACGTTCGTACAAAAAGATTAAACTTTATGGAAAATAATGAAAATAAGGTAAAGTAGGTCATAAAATCGAAAATTGTTTTTTTTACCTACGATGAAAAAAAATCTTATAAAATAATTTCCTGTAGATTTGTATATATATGTAATTTAGCAAATACAATTTTTTAATTAATGAAAAAGTCAAGTAAAATTAAATCAAACGTTAAACCACTCAAATCAAATTTCTTTTTGTTTTATATGTATAATGAGCATTGAGTAATTTTGTGCAGTATTATTCATGTGTCAGGTATAACTGCTTATGATGAATCAGTTAAATTTGCTTGCATATGTGCTTGGTTATCGAATTACAATTTCTTACATTGCAATCAAAATCATTAGGGTGAATACAGATATTATCAATTTACTTTGGTGAGTGCAATTCATAATTTATATACATTTATTTCTGTTTCATAAAAAATTATTAATAATAATTAATGCAGTATATTTTAAATCTTTTTATAAACAAAAAAAATATATATTCATAACACACATTTTTTCATTATAAAATATCATCATTTTTAAAAACCAACAAAACAAAGCAAAAACTATTAATTAACATTTATTCTAACATAAAAAATGTTCAAATGAAAATACGAATTAATTATTTAATTACAAAATTAAAATAAAAAAAGTTAAAAGTAAACAACAGAATTAATATTTATTCTAACATAAAAAATATTCAAATTGAAATATCAATTAATTAATTAATTAATCCATTAAAAAACCAAACTAACAAAGATAATCTTGCACAGCTCGTTGACAAAGCTTAACAACTTCGTCCTTCTGTTCACTAGTGGTAGCCAAGTTAATCTCGTCCCTGATCCAGGCGAGCCAGATTGACTCGCTCAGCGGGTATTTTTCACTCATGTTTTGCCGCGCAAGGCGCAATTTTTCCAGTTCACCCATCTTCCTCAACAACATGATTTTTGCCTCGAGACTGGCATAATCGTACGGATTAGCTTCCAGAATTTGTTCCAGTCTTTCGAGCTCGCGTTTATTATTGGCTTCATCCTCGTCTTCATCGTCGTCGTCGTCGTCGTCCTCGTCCGCACTCTCATTTTCGTTCCGGTTTTCTTCATCTTCGTCGGACGAAGGACAGTCGTCAGCCTCCATATCTCTCGCAACTTCTTCGTCGGCGTTTTCCTCGTCGCTTAATTTTCCCGTCTCCATTTTTTCCATTGTTTGTAAACAAACGGCTAGTTTTGTTGTTGTACTCTATTGCGCTCGATACTTCTGAATCGGTTAGATTTTTTTAGGTTATGTTAACTTAACAGAGTACCAACTTATTGCGAGAATGAAATATGCCTGGAGTCACGGAGTTGGTGATTTTTGATGCAATAAAATAAATATTACATTTTTCAGTATCTATACTTTTTTCATTTAATTATGAGTTGATTTAGTAAAGTTATACATTTTATCTAAATTGATTCTTGGTAATTTTGAAGTTTTAAAATTTTTTATTTTTAGGCCAGAATAGTAACAACCTTTCACATTACTGAATAAGCATATAAAACATTACTTTACACCCTTGTGATATAACGTATGGATGTTTTTTTTTTTTATTAGACTTTATGCCCTGGTGTTTTTTGCCCTAGGGCAAAAAAGTAACAACTGTCCACATTATTGAACAGAAGTAACATTACTTTCCATTCTTTTGATATAACTTAATATTTGTTTTTTTATTCATGTTTTTGAAGATGAAACAATTTATTTTTGAAATCATTATCGATGCAAAAGCAGATATGCGGAATGGTCGACGCAAGCCTAACAAGAATTCTCATTCTCCTCGTGTGCGGGTCATTGCTCCAGTCAAAGGTCGTCGTGGCTCAAGAATCTCCATGTCCAAATTTCTTTCGCTACCACCGCGACAGAAGCACCAAAGAACTCATGGCCATCATCGAGATTCCCCCACCACCAAACGAGGACGCTTTTTTCTTAAAGGTCACTTTAAGCATCGCCGTCCCTTTACCCACAGTAAGAAATTTCTTTCAGTTTCTACAGTTTTTCGTTTTTTATATCTCCCATATACAATTAACTCAATTCAAATACAATTCTATTAATAATTTTAATGTAATACTACTGGTTACATAGGTCTAGCTTTTTTTAATTGCGACTGTAACGCCATCTTAAACTGCGCCTCTTAGCCAGTGTTTGAAATTCGTATTTTTACATGTATTCTTTATTAAAAGTTTCATTTTTCAATAGAATTTGCAAATAAAAAATATTATTGATTTTTCAGAGATACGTTGGCCGCATAGAATTGGCGCAAAATAAAAATGAAGTACTGCAAAGCATCAAGAGGGGAGAGTCCTTGATTTATAAAGTACATTTTCCACTGCAACGACCTGTTCCATTACTGACCAGCCTCTATTTCAACGGAGTTCTCTTATGTCATGGACCCCCAGGTGTTCCAAGAATTATTTCTCTTTTCCTAATTAACATGTCATTAGCTTTGCTTAAACGCAAGCAAAACAAGAATTTTAAAGTTGAAAGTAACTTTTATTCTTTCATTTGTAGCATTTGGAGCGCTCACTACCGCCATTTACTTGGAACACTCCTGCATCCTTTCCAGTACTGACTCATCAACTAAAACATTAATAACAGTTACGGAAACGCCGCCTTCTACTTTAACATCTTTTCAAATCATTCAGTCAATCAAGACTCAGACCGAGCCATCTACGATTTTAACGTCTTCTACAGTACCCGAAATAAATTCTACTCAATTCATAGAAACAACTGTTTCAACCACTAATGGTACAGGGGTCAAAAAAATTATAAACAGCACCATCTATGAAGAAGAACCACCAAAAACAGATGACAAGATACAAGAATTTAGTAAACTGGAGGCGTGCGGGACTGTTGACGAATTTCGACCACTCATTAACGAAAAAAAGACCCTACTTTCGACCATAGAATGGCCTTGGTTGGCAGTAATCTATCTGAAAAAGAAAGACGATTTTGAATTTCAATGTTTAGGCACTTTGATATCGGACAGACACGTTGTCACAGGTGATACAGACATTTATGACAATTATTTTTTGATCTAGGGCAGCAAATAACAACTTCTCTCCCGTGTCAAAACTTTCTAAAGATTGAGATTTAAAAATTTTTGAGTTTAAGGCAATTTTACTTGACAATACAGTCTAAAATTTTCCACACTTTTCCATGGTGAAAATAGAAATTTCTTTTCAAAGTCTGCATGACTTCTCATTGCAGTTTAGAATTGTGTGGAAATTATAAGATGGATGTAGTAAAAGAAATTATAAATACATAAATAAAAACAATAGTTATAAACTCAAATTCGATAGGATAATGAATAAAACTTCAACAAGACTTAAATTTATGAAATTGTTTATAGTTGCCTACTGCATTCATTTCTTACTACATGATGATCAGTCAAAAACAATCCTCGTTTCACTTGGCAGAACACAACTGAATTTCTTAAGCGACAAACAATCGACTAATACGCAAGTCGTTGAAATTGCCATGCATCCCAACAACAATTTTCGTACCGTGGATTCTGACCTTGCCATTTTGGTCTTAATGGAGAGATTGCAATTAGGACCTAGAATTCGACCAGTGTGTTTGTGGACTGGTACTACGAGCTTAGAAAAATTAATTGGAAGGAGGGGCTACGTTGCTGCATGGAACAAAGATAGCGATGAAAATAGAATTAATGGAACAATGGTTCTTCATAAAGTTCCTATAGTTTCACAAGTATAATAATCCTTCAATACAAGCATACATAAATAAATTTAACTTTAATTATAATAAAATTGAATGGAAAAATAATTGTTTCTTTCTTTCAACAGGAAGTTTGTCTTCAAAGCAACCACACAATTTCAGGATTCAAATTGTTGAATCAAACTTTTTGCGCGGGAAAAAAGAATTGTATGGAGTCTCACAGTGGACAAAGTGGAATGGGTTTTGTGATGTATAATCATTATACAAAAAGATACCATTTGCGAGGAGTAGCGTCACCACCAGCTTTAAATCAGAAACATTTCAGTTGTGATCTCTCGCCGTATATTTTTTTTGTTGATGTTGCAAAATATTCTAATTGGATTTGCGAAAAGATCGAACAAACTGCTGAGTTGGATGATGGAATGTACATTAGATAAATGATTGTTAAAAACAAACTGTAAAAAACCTTTCAACTACCCTAACCATCAATATCTTAAGAAATTGTTCTGAAAAATAGTACGTTTTGATGAAGAAAGGATAGTTGAGTTAAAAATAAAATCCGTTTCTTTTTCTTGCATGTAATTAATAAAAGTTGGAATTTTTTTTTAAATAACGCTTTATTCATATATTTATTTATATATATATATTTTTTTTCATAAATTTATATATGTATTTATATATTTATATTGTTCAATTATCATCTTTTTTGAATCATTCTTCCTACAAAAACATACATACTTGCCAATTGAACTATTAAAATTTTAATACGAATATTTGATATACGAATATAACGCCAGGATTGTAATTATGAAAACATAAATAAACTTATGCTAAATGGATATCTTTCTCTTAACAGTAAATTACGAATGCACAAATGGACTCTTTAAAATGGAATTCAAGGAGCGACTTTATAATAAAGAAAACAATAGTTTAAAATTAATTTCAACACTCTCTCGTAACAACATCCAGAAGCATTGTCATTATAAAATGTATTCATTAGTGTGTGGGTAACCAATGAAAATGAAAATTTGAAATCACATTTTTCCCACGTAACCTTATTTGAGTCAAATCTCAATTTTTATTGTTCTCATGCATGCATAGTAAACATCTCATATCAACAACTAATACAAGAAAGTGTTAACTTTTTTGTCAACCATATTGATTGAAATCTAACATGGAAAATTAAAATGTTTTCATTTTACCTTAAATACTTTTGACATTGATTTCTTCCTTTCTTGCTATTTTTATCTTTCTTTTTAAAAATTCATTTCTCTTTTTCATATAAAATTATGATTGAGGCGACGAGTCAAGATGAAAATATTGCCGTGAAATCGCGCGAAGAATAGGCTCCGCATTGAAGACGCCTGAAAAATATAAAGTTTTAAAATCGAATTGCCAAATCAATTTGATGTCAATCATAATTAATGACGTTTATAATGACCTATTAACTCTATTAAATTGTGAAAAATGATTAGAAATAGATTTCTTATAAAAATGTAACCATCTAAATAATCATACAAGATTTCTATAATACTCACTAATATTAGCTTTAATGACATCTTGCAGTAGATGCAAGTCCTTTTCGTGGGTCACAATAATGTAATTCAGTTTTCCATTACTGTTTGCTTCCTGAATCTGTGCGAGGGACCTACGAGTTTTCTCCATAACTCCGCCTGCACTTTCAATGATCTCAAGAAAGGCCGAAGGTGATGGAATAACACTTGGAGTCACATAAATAGTTTTACCCTTGAATAGAAAATTATTTGTGATGTTAATCTTAATTATATTTTGAATCCCAAAGTTTAATTTGTGTGAATTATGTAATGTAATTTATGTGAAAATTTATAACGTTAAATACAAATTTAAAAAATTCTTATAACTACAGACATAAATTAAACTAATTTTTAAATATAAAAAAAAAAAATTGAAATTTAAATGAAAAAGGATGCTTATATGATATGAAACATACTTTAAGTACATTTCCGCGATTCGGACTCTGAAGTGCCTTTTCGATGTTGCATGCGAAATTCTTTTCAAATTCTGGATCTCCAAGAATGTAAGAAGCCTCATCAACAAACGTGTTCTTTGAATAGCAATCGAGCAGCCATTGTAAGCTGACGATGTACTTGCAACGCGATAAACAACAGAGCAATTTCACTGTTCTCATTGGTGCTGTCATTATTAGATGTGTTGCATCTCGCCAAGTTGCAGCCATCGCACCTCCTAATTCGCGGACCCTCTGTGAAAATTCAGTATAATCATGAAAATGATTCAAGTTTGGTTTGAAGTTGATTTGGTTGAAAAATAGTATATGCTGATACCAAATAACACCACTGTCTTTTTATACAAATATGCTATTCACAACAGTTGTGTCTTATATACAATCAATAAAAATATTTTATTATCAATACAGTTATTAATTAAGTATATGGTCCGAGTGAACCAATAGAAATATTCATTCACATTTTCAAATTACTTCATTTTACAATATGATTTTCAAATAAATGTAAAACATATAGCATAATATGATTTTCTCCGAGTATAATAAGTTTAATATACCTTAGCGTGCTTTCTAGGATTGATGCCTGAAAATAATATTCTCGGCTGTTTTTCCGGTGGCGGTGGGTCTGGATTACTAACAACGATTGGTTCGTCCAAGCCTAACAAATGTGGATCTTTGCTCAAAATCGAACTATCCAATCTTGGCTTTTTATATTTGCGCATCGTATTTGGTCCTTGACCAACTTGCTTTACTTTGTCGTATGATTCTTGCGTTATATTTATCGGCATTTTCCAGGCAGCTGTAAAATATAATGATTAATTATAAAGAAAAAAATCCATTCAGTCCCAAATAACTATTGTTTATATTAATTTACCCATTAAGTGTGGCACCAAGGAATAATCTAGGCGGAATGGATTTCCCAAACTAAACTGTTGATACTTCGGTGCTTCTATTTGATGGAGCGCACTCACTTGACCACAAAGAAGATCGGTCAGCCATTGTGCATTCACAACATTGATTTGCCATTCTCGTGCTGTCTTGTATTTTTGACCGTCAGGCCTGTATAAGACATTTGAAATTATTATTTTATTGACAATTATGATGTACTTCTTGTATATCAATCCTATCTCTATATATTTTTACTTTTCGATTATGTAAAACATAAATATATATTTAATTTACCTTCTACAAATGAGAAGTGTATTGTGCTTTGAGAAGTAGTTAGTGTACTTAGCACCAAGGTCCTCGAGCATTAATTTGATTTTGATACGCTCCTCGCCCTCGAAGCCAGAAAAACTGGCTATGTGCTTGGCACATGGTGACTCGGTTGAGCTAAAAGGCGTTGGGAAGTGAAGCGCGTGCCAAGGAGGCAACACTTGTTGCTTACATACGACATCTGAGAGCCAGTGGGCGCTTACGCAGCGTTTACCCTCGCGTAATGCTTGCACGACGATCGGATGCTTCTGAGTTATTGCTAATACGTGGGTTGCGCGCGCGCAATACTGCGGCTCAACTTCGCCACCATGGCGCTCGATTGTTTGCTTCCAGACACCGACTTCGTTCGGATTTTGAACATCATACTCAACGATCACGAAAATGCAGCCCAAGAGAAATAGATCTGGTGGCACTACAAAAAAGAAACTTTATTAACTTTATATTCAAAAAACTTTTTTGAAAAAAAAAAAAAAAGTAAAAGTATTAATTTACTGTGTAGTTTTATTAATCAACAACAACGAAGTGTAATATAATTGTCTACATAATAACGATACCACTTTTCATTAAACAATTTTGCAAAAATAAGCTAATGTATTCATTCCTTTTTAATTATAATATATTCGTTAAAAGAATATTCAGTTAAGTAATATCTGTTACAATTAACATCAATTAATATCTATTACAAAATTACAAGTGCGTTATCAAAATTGTTCAAAAAGGGAGACAAAAATGAATACGTACATTTAAGATTCGGATTGTGACCATAAAACTGGGCTTTTGGTTGTGCCATTGCTGGACTATATTGCATTTTGATTGCGGCACCAGGTGGCGCACCGTTCGTAATATTACTCAGGGTTCGACGTTGATAGGCTGCAAGCAATTGTGGGTCCTGAGAGGGAGGCGGTGGTGGTCGATGCTGCGCGGTCATCAGCCGCAGTTGGCCTGCGGCGCTACCATCAGCGGTACCACTCTGAAGCCGATTGGTCAGCATGTTCGCCAACGCGGTTTTGGTCTTAGCGTTCACTACAAGTTGTTGTTCTGGCGAAATCTGTGCATTGCTGGCAATCAACGAACCGTCTTGCTGAACTTGCAGCTGTTGTTGTTGCTGCTGTTGCTGTTGTTGTTGTTGTTGCTGCTGTTGTTGTTGCTGCTGCTGCAAATGTTGTAATTGCAGTCGCGCCATTTGCTGTTGCTTTTGTAAGTGCAGATGAGCAATTTGCTGTGGCGTCAGGGGTTGACCCTGTGGGAAGGTTTGACCACCTGGGGCTTGTTGGGGACCTTGTACTAAGAAAAAAAAAACAGTATTTTAACATTACGCTTCACATATAACAAATAATATCAAGTATGAAGAATAATTAAATTACAATTCGATACCCTGTCCAAAGACTACATCTCAAAAATTTTTCAAGAACTAAGCATCTCCAAATTTTACATCTTTTTTAAATGGTACATTTCTAGATGTCATTATTTTCATCAGGCGTATTGAATTAATGTGTAACGTGCTTACGCGAAAAATATCTACACCTACAAAACTCACCTTGAACTGAAGGATTGGTCTGAACAATGACCTGATTAGCCGAGTTAATAGGTGTGAGTGCAGGTGGTTGCACACCAGGGTGAATGGGTTTTTGTCCCGGGCTTTGCGCCACCTGGCCTGGACTTATAACCTGAGGCCGCTGGGCCTGTTGAACCCACTGAAGGCCTGCCGGCTGGCCAGGTTTACCAGGACTGCGTATCACTGCGATGTGCGAACTCTGCTGTGCTTGCCTACTCTGCATCTGTCGCTGTAGCAACACCGTTCGTTGTTTTTGGAGCTTCTGAATGAACTGAGCGCGCTGCTGCGGATCCATTTGTTGTAACTGATGATGGGTTTGTGCGTCCAACTGGATCAATTGTCTTGGTGGTTGCGCCGGCTGTTGATTCCATTGTCCAGACGGCCTCGATTGGCCAAGTTGCTGTTGCTGCTGTTGCTGGCGTTGTAGTTGCAGATGGTACTGCTGTTGCTGCTGTTGCTGCTGTTGCTGCTGCCACTGCGGATCCCTCTGTACAATAAATCCCTGCTGATTTGGGTTGATAAGTTGCTGGTTTGGATTCTGTTGCTGCAACTGTCCTTCTCTGATAACAAACTGCTGCGAGCTTTGTGGAGCCGACTGCTGCAGTTGCTGCGAGATCTGCTGAATCTTCTGCTGTTGCTGTTGCTGCTGCAAAAGTAACAATTGCTGCCGTTGTTCATGCGTCAGTTGCTGTTGCTGCGACTGCACTTGCAATTGCTGTTGTTGCTGTTGCAGCGCCATCTGTTGCTGAGGCGTAAGGTGGGGCGAGGCAAGCTGTGGTTGATGACCCAACAACTGTGACTTCTGCTGACCAAGCATCTGTTGCTGATGCTGCATCTGAGGCGATATCATTCCTTGGTTAGGTGGCGCCTGCTGTCCCTGACCCATTGGTACCTGTCCAACTTGCGATTGTGTATGTTGCCCAATCAATTGTTGTTGTTGCTGCTGCTGCTGCTGCTGCTGCGAGAATCCCTGTGTCATCTGTTGAGGTAGTTGTTGGGCTTGCATAATCGGTTGCTGTATATCAACCGACGCATCTTGTGTCATCGGTAATCCAGTGTTGATAGATGGCGTTCCTTGATGCCAACCTGGGTGTGGCGCGTTGTTAGGTGGTGTTGGAGTAGGAGTCGCGCGATTAAACTGCGCCTGCCCCCCGGGAGATGTCGACGCTTGGAACGCCATCTGCGCACTAGAGGAGCCAGCTGGCTGGTTTGATTGATTTGGTTGGTTCGGTTGACTTGGCTGATTCCAAGGCATGCGCTGCTTCAACTGTTCCAACATCGCCTTTGTGCGATCCTGTTTTTCTTGTACCACACCACTTTCAGCGTCTTCGTCCATGAAACCCGTGATCAGTGCAGTCGAGCTGTTTCCACTGTTGTTATTGAGTTTGTTGTTAGATGGATAGATTAGTAGTCGTGGGTGAAATTCCGCTTCCGACTGAAGGGAATTTTTCCGGCAACACTCGACTACCCAATCTGGACTGATAATCGGGATATTGTGACGCAGCGCTGTTTCGTACTTAACACCCGAAGTTTTGCCGACGATTAAGTGCGTGCAATACCGATCCAAACGTAATTGACATTTACCGCCCTGCAGCGTGATCATCGCCCAGAGGGCTTTGCTGTCGGCTCGGCTTACTTGTGATATGCATGCGCGAACGTTGGTAAACAGTTGATTCTCGTCTGGCGAGAAGTAATGGGTTCTAACGAGCATGAGTTACTCAGTTAAGGGATTTCTTGTCTTGTATTTGTTGTTAAAAGTTTTACGCGGTTACAATATATAAGTTTTTTACTTTAAAATATTAGTACTTGAACAAAGTAACAGAGGAATAATTATTAAATATTAAAATACAACCATATCAATTTAAAATATTATACTTAATTTGCAATGGAGCCAAATTCATTGGTCAAATTTTAAAGTTTAATATTACCGTATATATATTTTAAATTTACAAACATTCACAGTTTTACATTGTAGATTTCAGTGACATTAATTAATATTAAGATAATTATATACTTTAATTTGTAATAACGTAATAAAATAATTTAAAATAATTGACAAATATGACGAATATGTTTATTGTATGTTTAATATATTTGCGTAAAAAAGATATTTTAATTAAAAAGTTTCAGTGAACCTAAAATATAAGAAATAATAAATGCATCAGTTTATAGGACATGATTTTTTTTCACGTTAGCAAGTTATAACAACTGAAATACTTGCCTTTAAGTTATCATTGAAATATAAAAAATTACATACGTTGAATTAAGACTTAATATATATTACATGCATAATATTTTAGTCATAGTAGAAATATTTGTCATGTATTTCAATTTTTCAAACAGGGCTTACAATAATTCATAACCTTAAAGAAACGAAAATAAACATCTAAATAAAACCTTGGAAAAAAACTTTTAAGTTTTTAAGACTAGACTTCCTAACAATTTTTAATTTTTTCAGAAAAAAAAAAGAGAACTTTGTTTATATTATTTTTTCTTGAATTTTTATTTTAGAAGGATACGGAAGCAGCTTTTTGCACTTGGCAGTGTACAAAATCCAGTCTTGTTTCACAGCTGGGATTTCGTAGAGCTCCTTGGCAATGGAGACATCGCTTTCGGAAGCATCATAGCCAACGATCAGATGCGTTACGCATTCCGTCAGATAATTCAGCCGCTCAGCGCCTCCATCTTGCAACAAACTCAAAATCTGAAATTACATCACACCGATTACAACATTTACATGTTCAAATACATTCTTTTTTTCATCAGTCGCCATTTGTACTTAAAACAATAAACCGATATAGCAATGTACCACATTTAAAAAAACGTCGTCAGCGACATCTTTTAACTTGAAAAAATGTCATATTTTCAGCCGCAGAATTAAATAAAAAGAAGCAAACATACATGATTAAATAAATTTTTATTATTTAATATAAAATTAATGCAATTTTAAAATTTAAAACTTATCGAATGAAATTATCATCGAAACAAGCAAGTTCCAAAAGTGTACTTTATTTTCTATAAACAATAACACTGGCAACAATGGTAAAGTAATTCATTCATAAATTACAAAAAAGCGAAGAAACAAACACTAATTAATTAGCAACAATTAGAGCATAACAAAGCGAATAATTAACTGACTAATTAGCAAACTTACAAAATAAATAAAGAAAAACGAAACAAGTCAGTTGCCCCTCCTTGGACACACTCATTTTCCATACAGAAAAAGACGACAGAACCCAAACTTCGAGTGAGAAAAAAAAGGACAACAATAAGATCATCAGTACCGTATTACATTATTAATTATGTTAATTAAGCTCGAACCGACTGAATAAGCAAGTAATCGATGATTAAGTGTCGCGTTTCGGCACATTCGCGAATCGAAAATGGCGAAAAAATACTGAAGGGAAAAATAATAGAGAAGGATGAAAGAACGGGCTAGAGGGGGAGGGGGCGAAAAAAGCTGTGGCTTTTTTGACACTTCGGATGTTTACAAACAAAGTGCTTTCCCGAGGAGGCGAAAAGAATGGGCAGGGGGGATGCGGGGGTTCGGGCGAGGGTCGCCTGCGTTACCTTGGGGTCGGTCTCGCCGCTGACGTAGTATTTGATGTTGGCGAAGAGCGCGCCGTCAAGCTTGAGCTCCTCGAGGCACGCGCGTATATCGCCCATTTTCGTGGCCGCGCGCGCCAAAAATGGGCAATATCAATCCTCCGGCCGTCGATTTTCCTCCGCGTCGCTTTGTTGTTATTATTATGATTGTGGATTTGCAAGTCCTTGCGGAAAGTTTGGTTAGGCGCCGTGTCGCTCGTGCTCGATTCGATGGATCGAACGATTGGCGATTTTGACGGAGCGCGGGAAAAAGGGATTTGAATTCCGCCGCAACTTCCCGCCGGGAGCTGCGATCTGGAAGATAAACGAATAGCGACATTTTGATACAGAGATGTTGAAGAAGTTAGAGAATAGTAGAATTCAATAAGGATTTCGGACGATATATGATTTGATAAGAATTTATAAATGTAATTCCTGAAATTAGTAAACATTTTTGACTTGTATAAAAATTTGTATTTAGTAAGATTTTAAGAATGTGTTGTTGAATTTAATAAGAATTTATGAATTCAGATTCTGAATTTAGTGAAATGTAAGAATTCAGTTCACGGTTTTAAAATTTTAATTCCTGAATATGATAAGAATCATAAAATAAAAAAAATAATTTAGAATTACATTTCGAATCTAGAAACTCATTGATCAGAATTTTAAATTAAAATTCAATTTTTAAGTTAAGAGTGGACAAAAGTGGAATAATACTCTGTCCATAAAGACGAAAGTCCTATTTTTGGGACTTTCCTTAAATGGGAAACACCTTAATTATACTAAAACTTACTTTATTATGAATATTATACGTTTTATAATTACAAGTAACTGGAAAACAATTATCACTAGTCATAGATAAATTACTTATTTTAACAAAAGATATCATTTGCATTAGGATTAGGAATTCGTATGTTAAATTCGATACATTCGTTGTGCGCATCTCATAAAAATATTTTTGGCTGCAACAAATCTCATTTCACATTATGTACATAGTATTATGAGGTAAATGAAACACTCGTTTAATGATTTACAGAGAAAAGTCATGTTATTAAGTTTCACTGAAATTGTTGTAAATGACATTACGTAAAATAATGTTATTTGAATAGCAACATTTATTTTCATTAACATCATATTAATACAAAATATTCTTTCTTGTAATTAATCTTTCAAAAGCCATATTTTCATCTTTTTTCGATCAATTAAATGCATAATTAACATAACAAAACAGAAAGAGAACAAGTTAAATTTTGATCTTGCTTTGCTACCTTAATTTCTTTTTATTTTTGAATTACAAAATAAGATAAAAGAACGATTTAAAACAATGATATGGATAAAAAAATTACATATTTTAATTTTTTTTACAAATTATTAAATAGTATTTTAAACAAATCATGTGACTACCAAACACACTGACATCAAACAGTGTCAGAATGTATTTCTCATAAACAAATACCAATTAGTTTAAATTACCAAAAGTCAAGACTATTTTTTTAGCAATCATTGAGAATTTGTTTTCAATCTAATTATGACACAAAACAAATTCTCGCTGAATTGCAAAATCTACAAGTTTTTCCTCCAATTATGTTTGCCATAAAAAAATAATTAACGTTACTATTTTTCAATTACATGAGATACGACATACGCAAATACAGAAGTCTAACGATTTCTTAAGTTGTAAAACAAGATCCAAATTTGGGTTAAAATCAAACAAATTTGTTACGGAATGATAACATCGATGAATGGCACAAATGGCTGTTCAGTGGGACATGAATTCTTTAATATACACGTTGATGATGCCGCGCAACTCTTGTTGAGTATAATCTGCTGGTAGAGGTAATTGTGAAAGTAACTGCAGCAAAATATTCGTGGTTGTCGATTTGTCGTTTGATTCCAGAATAAGCAAATTTCGAGCAAGCTGTAAAGTGCGCTTCGAAATTTCAGCTTGGCATAATCTACAAAATAATTATAAACTTGATTAAAAGTTAAGTTAAATTTTGTATCAGTCAAAAAATAATTACTAGGCACAATTAATTGTAATTCCAAATCGTAACATGGAAGCGGACAAAAGTGGAACTAATGCAACTTTATGGAATCATACTAGAGGACGTTGTTTACAATTATATCTATGTACTTGGTTTGAAAGTACTCTTATTCGTCACACTTCCATGTCACGTAAAATAAAAAAATATAATGTATTCTTACATGTGTTTCGCAGTAATACAAGGGAACTGATGGATTTTTGTACAAAGAGATGTAAGTTGCGGTTGTAACAGTTCTAATTTATATTCAATGTTTTCAAGTTCCTCCGAAGCCAAGAGAGATTCTATTTCGGCTGCAATCGCCATGTAATCCCAAAGCAATTGACCTTGGTGAGCCCAACCGCTGATTGCGCTATTACACTCGTTCGGGAGCAGAGGGCGTAACAAAAACTTCAAGTATTCATAATTTTCTGCAACAATAACAATTATAAAATTTTATCGTTATCTATAATTCTTTCATTTTTTTTTTTCATTTTTTTTTTTCATTTTTTTGTATATTTTATCATATATAACGTATCACTATAAATAATTCGGAATAGTATTTAAGTTAGTAGTAGTAGTATTTAAGTTGCAAATGGGGCTTTTTACAAAATCGATTTCGAAGCATAAAATAAATTACAGTATACATTTTCAAATTAATATTTGCATTCAATCGATTACAATATGGAATTAATTCACCATGTGTAATGCAATATGGATTTCTTAGTTTATATATTACCATTAATAATAGCATCAGCAGCGAGATATTCAATAATCACTTGATGAGCCTTGTTCCATTGTTCAGCTTCAATTAAATACCATGCAGCTTCCCCGTATCTAAAATAAATAAAGATAGTGAAAGAAAATGTAACGCCTACTAATATATTAGGTTTATTGCCTTTGTAATATATATATATATATATATATATATATATATATATATATATATATATATATATATATATATATATATATATTATCTACATAAGTGTAAAAAATAAAAAAATAAATAGTTTGTTATACCTTTTCATCGCACAAGCTTTCACTGCCTTGGCTTGATTAATCCAAATCGATGGTATGCCAAGTTCTTCTTTCAAAAAGTCTTCACGCTTCACATATTCAATATCATCGCTGAGTTCCACGTGACGCGACAGCATCTCTGTCACGGCGTGTCGTCTTTTATCTGCATTTTCCAAATGCAACAATACAAATATCGACCAATGCCACATGCCATAAGTCTCGAGTTGCGCCGCAAAGTTGGCATGAGTCAGAGTGGATGCGAAATCCGACAGATAAGAATATCCAAGAGCCACAAGGACTTGTTGCATTAACCAACTGAAAATTTCAAATCACAATTACATTCAACTTTTGGACTCTAAGCAAAGTATTCAAGTTGAAACATTTGAAACTTGAAAATAGTCAATAAATAAAACAAAAGTTAACATAAATTTAAATAAATTAGTTACTTAATTTCAGTTATAATAAATACCTTAATCTGTAATCAAGGGGATCCGCAGTGTGTGTCATTGGATTTAATAAAACTTCTAACGAGTGATTACCGCTGCAGTAAAGTTTCAGAAGATGGAAGCAAAGATCATAAACATTCTTCTTGGCGTTAATTTCCGTTTCATAATCTTCATCAAAGTATTCTGGCCGGGGATCAACCGAATACGCTTCCTCAGGATTTGTGTTAAAAGACGCTTCAAAAAGTTCCATAACGTCCGCGATTGATGCAATTGGAGTGGCAAGATACCTTTAAAGTAAAATTTATTAATGTAAATAATGAATTAACATTCTGTAACTATTATAAATATTCAAATATTAGCAGCCCTGCTTGATTTTCTATTGAATGTGCAACAATTTTACAGACCCAATACATTCTAAATGTATGAAAATTACCATAAATGAATGGCTAGAACTCGTTTCCAATCAAATCCGGCACAAATATTGATGACACCCTGTTTGCTGCAAATGAGAGGCTCGCCAGCAGCGAACATAAATAGTTTCAAACGATCGATTGACACGTCGCTGTCAACGTCTATCTCTTGCCACAAGGCGATTTGCTGTTTGACCAATTCTCGTGTCGCCGTTGTACCGTCAAGCTGTGATATAAACAATGCCAGGCAATAGTCACCAGTTTCACGGGCCAGTGCGCAAGCTTCTTCTAACTTATTGGCTGAAATATCATAAAAACAAAATTACAATTGATTATTAATAAAAGCTATAATAAACAAAGATTATTTCAAGACCAATCAAAATGATTTGCTTATTTACCAGACAACAAAGATAAAATTTTACGCTCTTCGGTAGCAAGTTCTGCGATTTCTTCTTTGACTTTATCTTCCACGACTTCTCGCAGCCAGTTACTCAGTGCCTCTTTCCTTACCATTACATACTGATGACTACTTTTGTCTAGATTTAGAATTATAATGATTAATTATCGTTATTTTAGACTTTCAAATGTTAAATGAATTAAGGTGATTCTAGCGCAACAGTCGGATTCAAAAGTTAAAAATATTTAAGTGCAATAGAGTTAAAAGATATTGTACGTACCTTCATATTCTTCTAGATCGTTCAATTCACCCCAAAGTGCTGTACACAATTTGAAAACATTTTTAATATAAACTTTGTAGGGATCGGAATCATCGGAGAGGTCTCGAGCTAAATTGCAATGAGCGTGCAGCGCCGCCACTCCTTTAGCTCCTTTTTCAACTCCTATAATAGGACAATCTCCTTCGAATCCCATAACACAGTGATCTAATTGAATTTTCAAATGTCCCTCAATACTTTCCTGTAATCAGTAATGCATTAAGTTTGATCAATTGATTTTTATTATTATTATTATTTTGAAATTAGGAACTCCCATTATCAGGATATCAATAAGAAAAATAAATTATATTAGCAAAAAGAGATTGCATATTAAATATGGTGTTTCTTCATTGTTAATTTAGTAATAATTCTTCATTGCCAGTATAGAAATGGTAGCTTTTCATTACAAGTTTGAAAGTTGGAGTTCATCACTGCTAAATAAAAAAAGATAAATTTTCAATGCTAATTCGAGAATGAGTGTTCTTCTTAGTCACCAGTGTATAATAAATTTTTTCTTTAATTTAAAAGTCTTCACTTGCACGTACTTGAAAGCTTTGGCCATAATCACAATCTCCTTCACGACCACCGAGAATCTGCAGACGTTGGACAATACTCATCGATGTATTATCCTCTATCGGTCGACCACACAAATACAACCCCAGTTCACTGACATTGCTTTGAAGGGGAATATTTAGTGCTTGTTTACGTGTGCTTAACGACACCAGAGTTAATCCTGGACCCCAGCTTGGTCGGAACTTTCGACCCATATGAAATCCTGATAATAATAATTTATAAATAAATTGTATTACATTCATATAATTTTTACATTAGATTCAACATTTTGTAGTTTTCGTTTTTCATATCCTAATGTTATAAATTAATACATTCTAATTTTTTTCTTTTTTACAAAAAAAGAAAAAAAATGTGCTACAAAACATTTATCTATCATAATTTCAAATCTCCAGAAGATTCGCATAATTACTCATTTGCTTTTTTATTTTTTCAAACAATTTTTCAATTTTGCACATTTCTAAAATATATTTATAAAAAAAACTTATAGTCACCTGTATCAGCGATGCAACGTGAACGTAATTTGCTGATAATTGAATCATTGAATGGGATCACCTCAGATTTGTTTTTCGTAACAACAGTCAGGGGTTGTGGGGCAACCAGAGGAGGGAAAAGTTTTGAGATACCTGTGGATGCCCTCAAAACGCCACCTTCGAATGATTTAAGTCTTTCCATTTCTACACAATGATAATTAAAGTGTTCATATATTATAAATAATAATGAAAATCATAATACATTTTGGAAACAGTAAAATAAATCAATCATTAAATCATTAAAAATAAATTAACGACGACATAATTTACTGTAAAAAATAAAAAAATAAAAATGTATACTATAGGAAAATATATTAAATAAAATTTGTGTGTCTTTTAAAATATAAGTATAATATATTTTCATCCTCAGAATTGCAGTTTTTTTTTTTACAATTATGAAATATATTCATACAAATTTAAATTCATTAACAAACAAAATGAACAACAATTATAAGACATACCTTCAGTGGAAATTTTGGACAAACTTTTTTCTTGCACAAAAGTGTCCGCCTGCATTTTGAGATGGTGCCGGGAAGGAGTGAGAGCTTTAATTGCGAGACGTGATTCTTCCATAAAGTCATCTTCGTCGTACATACGACCATCTTGCATGAGACGTTTCATCCCCCCGCAAACTGTATCTGGTTTATTCGATGATTAACAAAAAAAATGAATCTTATAATTAGCAATAAGCAATAAGAAACAAAAAAATGATACCAAATAATAAGAATCAGCATATAAAATGCAGAAAGCATCCTTTTGTTATCACTAATACGAAAATTTAATTACAATAAATTTGGTAATAAAGAGATCTTGAAGATTAAAGCGACATCTTTGAATGTATGTAACATTACATACTTATAGGAATTCATACTAGTCGGAATGAAAGTCAATACGAGAAAAATAAGGAAAGAAAAAAAGAGAAAAAAAACGAACCAGTGATAACGTCGTCTCCGTCGGCATCGAAAAAACTCGCCTTCATTAGCTGTAGCTTGTGACTGTCCGCGCCGATGATTCGCGCATAAACTGACGTCGGACTCAGCGCCGACGTTTTCTCGTGAACATAGTCATCTACAAAGGCAAAACCCGACACAACATTAACTTAGATATATTGTTTATATGGTTTATATATTATGTTATAGATAAAAATTAAAACATTGAAATAATAATTAAAATACAATTTATATACAAAGCATGTAATGCAAAAAGGCCATGAATCGATATTCATTGTAGACAATATCAATACAACATTTTATTAATAATCATTGTTACATGTCACTGCAAGTCGGGTTAACTCTATTACATCGAAATCAGTCACAATTACCACTTCCAACAATCTAAACTTCGAAAATTTGTATTATATACAAGGAAAATATTTGATTTGAATCAAGACAACCATTTATCCGAACGTTAATGTAATACTGAACCAACTAAACTGGGATACTTGCTCGATGGGATATCAAATATGGCCATAATATCGTTGATGTCGTTAATTTCGTATGCGTCTGGATTAAAATCAGCTTGCTTTGGAAAGTTGGCTCCTTTTCCTTCCGGCGTTCCACTTAATCCCATTAGCTATCAATGAACGTATAGTCATTAATATAACGTATAATATACTAAATTTAACCGCAAATTGTCTGATTTTTTTCCATGAAAATAATCTATACATCTACAAGAGGTAAAATGAAATATAAATACTTTACCCTGTTTCCAATAGCTGTTTTGTCTTTTGAAATTGACGAAACTCTTGTTTTTGTACCAGGCAACATTTTTACTGGAAGATTATTAATTTTAATTTTCTTTGCCTCAACATTACTGGAAGCATCGGCATCTTCGTCATCAGAATCGCTGAGACCATATTTAGAAAAATGGTCCACCTAAAATTCAATGAAATGAAATTGTAGTGTGAATTGTTGTTTTTATTTTTGATTAATATTTAAATTAAGATTGTTTTATTAAGAAACAATAGAGAAGTAATGCTAATAAAATAAACTATTAAGAATAATATGTATAAAAAGTAGAACAAAATTTAATTACTTACTTTGAAAACCCAGGAACCAGTTTCTGGTCGATATTCAAGAAAACGCGTGTCGTGTTTTTCAGATACACGTTTCAATTTGCCCTCATAATTCATCTCTTGTAAACGATATGGATCTGTGATTGGAGTATGGAGTGATCGATCCAGTGGCCAAACGCGATCCAGTGTTACTTGAGCTTTGCGATTTAATCCTTGATTGACAGGAGGTTTTTTTTCATCGTCAGGATAAATGATAACTTCTTTATGACGAAAATGAACTGCAAAAAACGATTAATAATGTGGAATAATTTAATAAATCAGGTTTGTATTTTTGGCGTCTTGAAAAAATTCATTAAAAAAAATTAATATCTTGATAGTTATGAATTTCTGATAATAAATACCTATTTCGTCTAGATCCAAGCCATAGATGTCGAAAGATTCGGGAAAGTAAACGTTTCCATAACCCTTTCGACCTACAGTGAAATGTGGAACAATGCATGTTTCCCCACGAACATATTCATCCAATTTATTCAAAGGTGGAATCGTGTAGTAGCCAACGCGCGTAAGTTTGACTTTGGCATTATTGGTTGTATCCTCTGACTGATATTTCGCTGCACTTTCCTCCAGTTCATCAGAATCTAAATGAAAAATATAATTCAATTAATACGCAGACGAATTTTATAAAATCACATTTCAAATAATTTTGCTGGTTACAATGTCACTTTCATCTAATATTAAATTTATTAATCAATATTTTATCAATATTATCGTTAATGTCTTATCACATTACCAGATTCTCGTCCAGTAGTTTCTATGGTACTCTTTTCGATATTAAAAGTGGAATTCGAACTGGAAGCATTGCTTAAAACGCTCAAGTTTTGTTTGCTGTTCGTTGGTCTTAGTTCAGCAACAGTATTTTCCAGTTGTTCTTCAGGAATATCTGCCCCACCAAAAGGCGACTGATGGTTTTCAGTTTCGTCGTTCTTATTTATCCTCAATGGTGCGGTTTTCAACCTAAGAACAATTAATTTTTAATATGATGTGTCAAAATATGAAATTACGAAGTTTTCAATGTTTTTTTATTAACGAATTTGAACTTAGAAAAAAATTGCTTAAAGTATAATTTTCTTTTTGATTTTCAGTAAAATTTCGAAAACTTCGTACATATAATTATCAAAACTGATGATTTCCAAATATATTTTTTTAATTTTTTTTTTTTTTAAATGATTCCAAAAAAAGAGTCATTAAGCCTTACCAAGCGCTAGATGATCGCCTGTCATTTACAGCTGTACGATTGTTGTCAACATTTTCGTTTTCTTTATTAATTGCTTCTAAGTAGGCATTTCTTGAATCATCTAGATTATCAATTTTATCACTATTGTTTAGATTTTTTGTTGCTGTTACATTGACATTTTCATCAGTAGAAGATTGCAATGGTTGACTGGATACTGACTTCGGACGTAATACTAGCCGCTTGGCATTCGGCCTTGGTGAAAAAGCCTCACTTAAATTTGGATCTTCCTCCTCCAAACCATCGAACAAAGATTTCTATAACAACATTACAATGTTCTTTTAATTTGAACTTTAACTTCAATTATTGCTCATATTTAATACTAAATTTTTTTTACTTTGGATAATTGAGCAGCAGTGACAGCCTTTGCTTTAACTTTTGGAGAATTACTCGTCGCAGAGATTTTGTATTGAGGACTGCTTAAATTCTTTGTTGTCGGATTCGCCAATTTTAATAACTCCTCAGTTTTACCAGAAGCCTGAAAATTAATAGTCGTTTATTTATAAATTGTGAATCGTTAATTAAAAATACTTATTATGCGAATAATATAAAATTAATCAAAGTTCTTTGTTCTTTACTTACAGGAAGTAAGTTCTTCAAGAGCGGGGAATCACCAAAAGGTGCTGAGACCAATGCTAGAATTTGTTGATGTACGGGAACTGAACCCGGAGATGGTTGATTAACATTGGTTCCAAGTCTACAAATGAATTTTTGAGAAAAAGAAATTATATTTTATAATTTACATTTCACCATTATTGATATATTATTTAATTTGATTTGTAATTCGTTATGGTTCTATTATTAAGTTCACTCATCTTGACCTTCGTAAAAATTAAATACACAAATAAATATCACATGTTGTTATATGTAATATGTATTATTTTATGAATATAATATTTTCAGAATTGTTTACGAAAATCTTTAATAAATCTGACAATTACCCTCCTCCCATTAAATTCATTCCAAGTGAAGGCATGGTACTTGTATTTGTTCCAAACGGGCCAGATCCGAAAGCTCCAGTGGTATTGAATGCTGATGTAGTACCTGTATTACTGAACAAACCACCTGGTTTTTGTTGACCAAAAAGAGAAGTTCCTCCTCCTAAAAGACTCGTGTTAGTGCCTAAAAATAATTTGTGATCAGTAAATTTCCTAAATGTGCAATATAAAGTGGCCACTGTTTTTATGAAATGAAATTTTCTTTTTTTTTCCAGGTTTTCGAGAGATTTTGAGGTGACGTATCAGTTATCATAAGAGCATAAAACGCGGAACAAAAATACAATATTACAGTGGTCTCTCATGACATGATCAATTTATATATATACATATACTATAAGTTACCAAGACCAGTTGTAGTTCCACTAGGACTTCCAAAGGTGAATCCAGAGGTTGATCCAGTTGGCTTAAATGGAGTGTTGAAAAGTCCGGTAGTTGGTTGATTAGTTCCAAAACTAGTATTAGTTCCAAAAGCGGACTGAGGATTGGTACCAAAAGTCGAAGTAGTGCCAAAGCCAGTTGTGCCAGCTGGTTTATTTTGGCCGAATAGTCCGGTACCAGGATTAGTTGTTGTTTGAAATGCTCCAAAACCAGTAGAAGTTGTTGAAGCCGGCAAAGTGAAGGCTGGTTTGTTTTGGTTGAAAAGACCTATGCTCTATGAAAAATAAATGGAACGAATGGATAAATTATTATTTTAATTTATTGATAATATTATTATAATATAGAAGTGATCAAATAAATATTAATTCATTAATATTCTTTTAAATAATTAATAAACTTTATCTTAAATATTTTTTATATGATTTTTAATTACGTGTTCCAACTAAATCTTTTATATTTTGCAAAAAAAAAAAAAAAAAAAAAAATTTTTTTTTAAAATTAATTGCTTAAAAATAAACAAATTTAAATACGGTGTTTTTTTTTAAATATCGGGAATGTGTTAGGTGATGATCAAGTGTAATTGTTTAATAATTATTTTTATGTTTGTTTTTTGGTTTTATTATTTTTATAATTTTGTAATAATTTTTATTTTTTCCACTCAGTCAATCTTGACACAGCGGAGGAGTTGCGCTGTG